>WSTX01002847.1:0-15139 GCA_019633405.1 Tulasnella sp. 408 | reverse complement strand
AAGATCCTAACTCAAGCAATAAATGGAGATCACTATGAGATGGGTGCTAGCTTGCGCTTCGCAGAACATGTTGTGGAGATGAGCTTCGAGACCCGCTCGCGGAAGGCTGGAATATCTGAGAGCATTATGCAGTGAACAATCCGATGTCCGAACTGTTGAAGGTGATTTCGGAAGCAGAACGTAGTGCGCAGCATGAGGTACTCATCGGCTCACTGTGCCACTTCCTGCTTGGATCTTGGCCCTCAACTGCGCGCAAGTTATGAGCTTTCTACGTGGCTCAGATCTCCCAGCACTTTGATAGGTCATGTCCGCATTGGCCCTATATGAATGAAATGGTCACGTAGAAACGGACATCGGCGATCATGTAGGGATGTCAAGGGGTCAGGTAAGTGTTACCCCTGTCCGTAACATATTCAATACACGCCTTGCGAAATCTTCAATCATATCTCTCCCAACCTAGTCTCGTGGGACTCAGGGGCGATCATCTGACGAATTCATTGGATGTCCCGGCGAGCGATCGGGCAATCAAGGCCACATCCTTTAAGGTTCCGAAGCGAAAACAAGAAACGACAGCGACCATAGGGCATGGGATAGCGAGAATTAGGAGTTAGAACAGTGTTAGTGTCAGATGCGAATGGGCAGGACGTTGGCACGCGCTAGCGAGCGTGGAGGAAGACGAGATCGTTGAGACTGTTCGAAGGTGTGGATGAGATAGGTAATTGGGGAGTAAGACCGCTGAAAGACGTATCTAAAGGAGTACGCGTTACACGGAGTCGCTCGGTAGTAGAAAAGCCCTTGCTACCCATCCTGCTGACTCCTGAGGCGGATCCAATCCCAAGCTGTAACGCGAGTTTCACCTGTAGGCAGATCCCGAGTTTCCTACGCAGCCTCCTGGCCGCATCATCCGCATTTGGTCTTGTATGAGGAGAAGGCAGCATAGAAATGGAGCTTGGCGGGTACTGTTAGTGTACCCAAGCGTTCAGTCCAAGTTGTTGTGGTTTGTTTGATCGTGCGCGCACGGCATTCGATTTTCAACTGTAAACCGCCCAACCACAACACCGACCCCAGGAAAGAAACGCTTCTCAGACACGATCAGCCCAGGTACAGCGGATTCTCCTTCAGGATTCCTAGGCTAACATGGCAGACCGATGGGAAATCCCACCTGTTTCGGAGCCATCCCCTTTCCACCTCCCTGCGCCCGCTGGGCGTTGCGAATACTGGGATGTGTACCCATGTCAGATATGTTTCGAAGCACTACCAGATGCTACATCAGTAAAAAATCCATTCTTATTCTTCTGTATGCTGCGCTAATGTCTGAAGTCTAGATTCATCCACTTCAGGTATATCGCTGGTGGAATAAATACCACGACTACATCGGCGAATGTAATCATGTGGCGGTGCCCTGGCTCATCGTAGAACCCTTTCTCCTCCAGCATGGCTATCGGCTCATGCGACGAGGTGATGACCCAGAGTACACCGACAACGAGCGAGACAAGCTATGGCTAGGAGAGTATCGAAGAGCAAAGTTCACTGTGAGTGTCTGATTCTCGACGCGTGATATACTCCCCTACATTGCTTAATAGAGTCCTCACACGTATCCGGCCTACAACCGCTCGGGGGCTATGGTCTTTATTAAGACCGTGCCCCTGCATTCCAAGGAGAGCCAGGAATACGACATTTGGCGAATGCTCGATAGTCCCAAAGCACGTTTACATCCAGACAACCATACTGTTCCCGTCAGAGAAGTCTTATACTTCAATCCCAACTTTGCTCTGGTGGGAGTGGAGCCGGAACCTACCGACGCGCGTCTCTTTGTCGTTATGGACCGATTCGACAAAGTCACCCCCTTGGATGGTCCAATCTCAGATCCGGGCTACCCGTTCATTCACACTATCGAAGATTTGTGCAATTTCTTTTTGCAGATCGCGCAGGTATGAACGACATACTGTGATGTGATTAAAACTGAAAAAGAGATCAGGCGGTCCGCTATATGCACGATCTGGGCATTGCACACCAAGTCAGTATCTGATAGGATTAGCTCAGCGCTTTTCTGACCTCCTCCTTAGGACATTATGAATAAAAACTTATTGATCGATCGTGCAAACAGCGCTGACCGTTGCTATGTCATTGATTTTCAACTTTCACTCTATTTCCCAAAACCATGGATAACGCCACCCAAGGTTCTAATTGACGCAGATGCACCTGAAGCATTCCGACCAAAGAAGCCTTATGATCCCTTTCCGGTGGACGTTTATGGCGTCGGAACACTTCTCCACAACATGATTAGTGCCTATCGATACGTATGTTCCCGCTTCGAGGAAGTATCTTGCTTGCTGGTCTTACTCTCCTCATTGTCAGGCTGGCTGGACTTCGCTCACCGAACTTGACAACATTGCTAAGTCTATGCTCCAAGACGCCCCGGAACAGCGACCTACGATTCATGCTGTGGAGGACTACCTTCGAGACTTGATCCGATCGTCAAACCGTGCGCTGGAGTCGAGCGCGGTAGTTTACCGCTGACTGGGGTCTATAAACACTGGTAATCATATTATCGAGTTTTCAACCCCACTTGGCTGTTGCGCACCACTCGTGTTCATACTGTGTGTTCTGCAAAACTATTCGATACACTAAATTAAGACCTTGCCTCCTGGCTCCCTGAGGGCCCGTCTAATCCCCTCTCTTACGTCCTCGTAACTCTTGTGCGACACCTCCACCACCTGGTCGCCAGGCTCCCTGCGAGGGACGGGGCCCGTGGGGAGCTCCACGGGCGCGTCAGTTGTGAACAGCACTGCTTTATTCCACTCCCAGTTATCTCTCTTGACTGAGACGGTAACTCTCCGGTCCGTGCCGTCGGGAAGGTTCAATTTGAAGCTCATATCGCACAGTTTTCGCGAACCATTGTAATCGATCTCAACACGACTGATAACTCGGCCGTACTGTCCAGTGAAATGTCGGGTTGCAAAGTTTCCCCAAGGTTGGACGAAATCGTCCGGCAGGTCATCCACCAAGCGTACGACGTCCTCCTCCGTTTGGGTTTGGGGGGTTTGGTTCCCGGCCGGCTCAGAATCCATGGAAAATTGGAGGCCGGTACTCTGGGCTAAAAAAGGGATAGATAGCCGACAATGAGTATCTAGTACAAACCCACAGGGTGACGCTGAGCAACACTTACAGGCTTTCTTTTCGTCCTGGCTTGCGCTATCCGTATGGCCACTGGCCCGCTTTTGGCTGGGGGACTCTGACGTTTCGTCTGGCGCAGAAGCTAGGGAATAGCGGGACATCGAACGAGCAGTGAGTTGTTGTGTGCAAGAGATTTCGAGCGGACAAGCGCCTCACCGTAGACTCCAGGGATGTCAATGGGTTCAGCCATGGTGGATTTGAAGAGGGGCGATGGTAAGGATAGGACTCGGTACCAGAATATGCTCGCGCTTTTATGGGTCCACAGGGACAGTACGATCTCTGCCTCACTTTTGTGTCACGTGTGTTCAATTGCTGTGATTACTGTATATGCAAGACGATACATTACGTCTCCACTAGATGCTTCCTTCCCAAAATGTCCGCAGAAAGCCCTCCCGCCAGGTCTCGCCCGGGGCGACCAATCCCCAAAGTTCCTGATACCTTATGAGAACAGGCTATTTTCGGTGAACTTGTAATCCGGTGCGTGAATCGTCTAGATACATAGCTTGCTGGTCACCAAAAGGACTTCAGATCGCCATCATTTGGTGCCAGTCGAGCTGCCCAATGGAAGGCCTTCAAGGACGTCTCACGGTGATTTGTTATTGGCTGTTTATCTTCATCGATTATTTCACCCGGAAGTTTATAATACTTTTGGAAACAACCTGCGCATCTCATGATAAGGGCGGGGGTACGCTCTCCAGGCAGTCCACAGCGAAGCCCCTGCCTTCTTTGATTGATGATGCTGAGCAGACGTACCCGACGCCTCGTGTAGGCCCCTTGCTCGGTATTTTCGGTCTTATACTACCAGATACGGGAAACATAACTGTAGAACGGAAAAGAAGCAAACACTCAAGGTGTCCGAGGGGTTGAGGTACTTGGCGTTGAAGTAGGGAACAATAGAGTTTCGAGAACGAGAGATGGCCATCAAAGAGTCGTACCATTCGGAGGAAGCAGCGCAATCGATCGACCCTTTTGTTACAGGGGTTGCCTCTCTGGAAATTTAGTCATTGTGTCAGTCGCTCCTACCCACGAGATGGTAACGCGGAGTAGCTGCAACCCAAAATGGTCTAAGTTAAGCGAGAGAAATGATAGCACTATCTTGAATTGGAAACTGATGGAGGTAATAGGTTCGGGATCCCGGAACGCTGGATGCGAGATGGGTGAATGATTGCCCAACTCGACCCTTTCCTTTGAATATACTTCATCAGGTCACGAATTCAGAACGTATAGTCCACCATGGGCGAAGTCCCCGCAGTCCTTGGCTCTCGGCAGAGTCGCGATCAGTCCGCTATCCTGGGTGAGCGAGTTGAAGTCCGCGATTTGGCGCGGGGCGTCCAGGTAAACGACCCACGGTAGAGGCCTATTATATTGTTACGTATCTGGAAGTAGGGAAAGGGGGAACGAGAGCAAAGAAGAGATAGAGAAAAGGGAGAAGGTAGTGCAATGTCGAGTGTAACGGTGTGAGAGTTTGCCAAACGAAAAGTGCATGGGGAAGACAGAAGACGACAGGAAAGTTATAGTAAAGGGGAGTAACGACCAAATTGCTATTCTGGAGATTGCCATGATATAGAGAATAGCTTGCTCCATAGCGCGACACGTTCTTGAGTCGAAGGAAGATGAGTAGCTAGATTGGTCGAGAACCGCTAGGACTATTCGAAGGGTGGAGGTGGATAGCCCAGGACCGAGAGTAATGAACGAGGTTCTCGGAAGCAGTACGCCGCACATGGGGTCGTTCCCGGGGAAGGAATACCTTTCGTATCGGACCTGCTGAAGCGGAAATGGTGGGCCAGCACGTAGCAAAGGTGCCCGTGCCAGTCTGCGACGGGAAAATCTTGCATGCGAGTTCTTGAACAAGCAGAGAGGCATGCTTCTGGCTCCTATCGGCATAACGCCGAAATTCTCGACGAAAAGGGCGCTGTCCGGGTGGGCGGCGAAGACTGCACGCAGAACTGAGAACTCGCAGCAAGTTGAGTTTGACCATGGCATTATTTGTCCTTTAGACGGCCGGTAATATATTCGTTTGAAGACCTCGGGTTTGTCAACCAACATCGCAACGTTCTTCCAGCAACGGAAGAGTATGAGGAACGGGCCCAACAGGTCTTCGAACGAGTTGATTTTGGCGAAGATATCCAGCAGACCAGGTGTCTTTCACCTCGGTGGTGGTGGAATGGGTGTTCGAAGGGGTATTGGCTGCCATAGTGAGCTTTGATGGTTCATATCTTGGGCCCATTCCAATGCATTATATGGGCTTGTACGTCGCGGGTCTTAAGACCGAGTGGAACGAGCGCTAGGCGTGGAACCGGCGCTTGAATTGAGAATCGGCCGACGGTGTGGGCGAAAGCATCGGATTTAGACCACCGAACGCTCAACGGATCTTTGCCACTCGTATCAACTCGTCCAACAACTCCTTTCCCTTGAGAGATAACGGGGTGATGTGTCATTGAACGTTCTATTCTTGGGTGGCCGGTTTCGAAACCGTATTCGGCACTTGAGTCTCCTGGGCAGGTGGCCCGGGTTAACACGCCTGATATTATTAAGATTTTGAGAGAGCGACAGAAGTAATATAGAAGCCTATGTATAGAATTGGTATAAGAAGGCAGGACAATGTTGGACGTGATTCTGGCGGGAACTTGCCAGATGAAAAGGAGAGACGATGTAGTGTACGGACGAAAGGAAGATGCTCTAAAATAGAGTACAGGAGGATAAGTATCTTGGTTCAAATATGTTGGAGGATAAAACGGAGTGTTTTCTCTGGTTTGCTCCTCAGCGAAGTACGCTATTGAGCCGAAGGAAGAGGTGGGCGACGAGGAAGTCGACCATCGTGAGCGCCATGCAAAGTAAGCTATGAAGTGGGTATTCTGGAACCAAAAGTGTTAAGGTGACTCCGAGACCGGTATAGGGTCGTTTGGTTGGGGTAATCATTGATCTCGGACTTCCTGCTCGCACCTTGATTCCCAGTTGTGCGCAGCTCTTAGACTGCTTTGGTAGACTGGTTGGGTTCTTTTTTTGTCACTTCGAAATTCAGCCATCGATTTAGGATACCAGAAAAATGGAAATGATTCGTGATCTACCGCAGGCGTGTCGTGATGTTCGGTGGCACTGTCACGTGTATGATTGGGCATCCGACCGACCGCGACGTTCGAACCTAAACCGTCGCTCCGTCGCCGACCCGCCAGACACCATTACCCCAAAGAACCCATAGTATCGGCCTTCGGAGCTCTTAGTTTCAACATGACAGACCGATGGCAAATTCCGCACCCTCTGGAGCCATCCCCGTTCCATCTGCCCGAACCAGCTTCCCGTTGCAAGTACTGGGACGTCTACCCATGTCGGATATGTTTCGAAGCGTTGCCGGATGCCACTTCTGTAACCGACTCTACCGTATATCCGTGTGTGCTGCGCTGATGCCTAAATTCTAGATCCATCCGCTTCAAGTCTATCGCTGGTGGGATAAATATCACGACTACATCGGCGAACGCAAGGACGTACCAGTGCCCTGGCTTATCGTGAAACCCTTCCTCTCTCAGCAAGAATACAGGCTCATGCGACGAGGCGATGATCCAGATTACATCGGTGACGAGGGAGACAAACTCTGGCTGGGCGCCCGCAACCAAAAGAAGTTTACGGTGAGAGTCAGACAATCCATAAATTTCAAGAATGCTCACTCATCTTACCCATAGAGCGCCCACACGTATCCAGCTTACGACCGGGAAGGGGCCATGGTTTTTATCAAAACTGTGCCCTTGCATTTCAAGGACAGTCAGGAATACGACTGGCGGATGTTCGACAGCCCCGAGGCACGTTTACACCCTGACAACCACACCGTCCCAGTTAAAAAAGTCTTGTTCTTCAAAATGAATTCAGCCTGGCTGGAGTTGAATCTGAGCCTGCCGCCGCCCGTGTCTTCGTTGTTATGGACCGATTCGACACAGTAACCCCACTGGATGATGTCCCTATTTCAGATCTGGGTTATCCGTTTATAAACACTACCGAAGATCTATGCTAGTTTTTCTTGCAGATCGCGCAGGTATGAACGCCGTACTGCGATGTGATGGAAGCTGACAGAAGGATCTAGGCGATCTGTTTTATGCACGATCTGGGCATCGCACACCAGGTCAGTATATGATAGGGTCCTAGCTAAGCCGTTTTTCTGAACTCATCCTCAGGACATTATAAATAAAAACTTCTTGATCTATCGTGCACGCACGGCTGACCGCTGCTATGTCATTGATTTTCAATTCTCACTCTATTTCTCAAAACCATGGACAACGGCGCCAAGAGTTCTGATTGATGCAGATCATGCACCTGAAGCATTCCGACCAAATAAGCCGTATGATCCCTTCCCAGTGGATGTTTTTGCCGTCGGAACAATCTTCCACAACATGGTTATGGCCTATCAAGATGTATGTTCCCGCTTCGGGGAAGTATTTCGCTTACTGGTCTGACTCTCGTCATTGTCAGGCTGGGTGGACTTCCCTCACCGGACTTGACAACCTCGTTAATTCCATGCACCAAGACGCCCCAGAACAGCGACCTACGATTCATGATGTGGAGAACCGTCTTCGAGAATTGATCAAAACGTCAACCTCTGATGCGGGACTAGAAGACGCTATTTCTCCGTCAGCCGATGATCATTAGCTCTAGAAATACTTTCGTCAACGCGCCCATCCTCGCTCCTTTCACTCGAAAGTTAGCGAAGTGATGAGTCATGGAATCTTCGGTTCTTTTGGTGGCCGCTCTTGAACCTGTATTCGGCATATGAGGAGTCCGGGCAATTCCAAGTGAACCGTGGCAAAACGCCCAATATTGTTGAAGTTCGGAGGGAAGTAAAGAAAATTATATATAGAGAATAGGCAGAAGAATGTAGATAGATTCTGCCGAATGAAAGGGAGATACGATGCAGCGTACGGATTAGATGGAGATGTTACTAAGAAAAAGTATATGGGGACAAATATTATCGTGTAAATACGTTGAGAGATAAAGGAGGTGGATGTTGGTTTGTCCTTAGCGGAATACATTATCCAGCCGAAGGAAGACGAGGACGAAATTCGAAGGCCCGAGTCAAATACCGGGGGCGCGATTCAAAGAGGTGGGCTAAGACTGCTCAAGACTGCTCCGAGAGCGGTACGGGATTGCTCGATTGGGGTAACTATTTAATCTTGGACTCCTGCTCGCACTTCGATTCCCGGTTGCGCAGGTCCCGGATTGCTTTAGTAGACTCGTTGGCTTTTTTAACGCCACCGTTTGAGTTTAGTCACAGATTAAGAAATCAGCTAAATGGAAGTTGCCCATAATGTACCGTACGCGCGTTGTGATGTTCGGCGGCGCTAGCATATGTTATGATTGGGCATTTGTGTGAGGACGAGGCCTCGGTCTCACGGCTCGTCTTACCTGATAGGTTCGACGGGCGCTCGCCGACACCTACGTATACGTTTCCGTTCCCCGAAGCCAGATATGAATTACTAATGCCAAGACACTTATAGCCGAAGGCGCAGTACTGCCTGACTACTATGATTCCAGTATGACTCTATGAATGGGCCCCGGCTATATGAGAGTGTACGCGTTCACTGGAGCTTCCGGACCGTGATACTGTTCCGCTTGTAGTATATATGTAGAGTAGATTAGTATCTCTGTACGGCAGCAATCGTCTCTCTTATAAAGATCTTACGGCCACTGAACTCTCTGCGACTAAACAAGACATCTGAAACGAGATACGGTTCTCAAGGTGAGTCGCTTATCTAAGCACCGCGACTTACAATTTGACTGGGACGTTCGAACCTAGGTCATCGCTCCCTCAGCACTCTGTCAGACACCTTCACCCAAAAGAACACATTCGATCACCTCCCATAGCCGTAGTGTCAACATGACAGATCGATGAAACCCCTCCGGATGGCCCAATCACATACCCTGGTTACCCGTCTGTGAACACCATCGAAGATCTTTACCAAATTTCGCAGATTGCCTAGGTACGAGCGGCTTGCTGTGATGTGATCGAAGCTGGAGGAAGGGTCTGGGCGGTCCGTTATATGCACGATCTGGGCATTGCACGCCAGGTCTGTGCTTGGCAGTACACTCTGGTCAGATGCTGCAATAGCCTTTTGCTAAGAACATTATGAACAAAACCTTTTGGTCGATCGGGAAAGCGAAATTGATCGCTGCTACCGCGTCATTGATTTCCGATTCTCACTATATTTCCCCAAACTTGGGCGACGGCGCTAAGAATTCAACTCGATGCGGGGGCGCCTGAAGCATTCACAGCAAAGATGCCTTACGATCCTTCCTTGTTGACATTTGCTGCTCGGACAATTTTATCAAACGAGTGGTCAGAGCCTACCACCGGTGCGTTTCCGAGGCTCCAGGCCTAGCCGTCCACCCTGCTTACTGCTTCCATCACCGTATGTGCCAAGCTGGCTGGACATCGATCACGGAGCTTAACAGAAGGACGGGAACACGAGTCGTTGGATGGTCAATTCTTGGATCAACTCTGTAAAATCAAATGTCCGAATACGGTTACGATTCTGGGAAGGTAATTAGAAACAAGAGACCGGAAGAAATGAAGTAAGGAGAAGACAGGGATCGTGCAATGTTAGATGCGAATGTGCGAGAGGTTGCGAGATGGAAAGATGAGGATAGAGATGATGGGAGACTGTTATTAAAAGAGAGTGGAGGAGAGTGGCGATCAAAGGACTATTCTGGGGATTGCCACGAGATAGATGGTAGTTTGCTCCTTAGCGGAAGACGCTGTCGCGCCGAAGGAAGACGAGGAGCGAGACCTGGTCGAGGACCCATGGGACTGTTCGAAGGAGTGGATGAGGTGGAGAGGCCAAGGGTACTGAACGAGGTTTCGGAAGCTGTACGTCGTACACGGCGTCGTTCTGTAGCAGGGAATCCCTTCTGAACCGGTCCTGCCGAGGCGGGAACAGTGGGCGAACGCGAGGCCCGGGCGCCCGTGCCAGTAAGCGATGGGATAATCTCGCGCGCGAGTTCTCGAACAAGCACGGAAGCATCCTTCTGGCTGAGCCGTTCAACTACGGGCATGACGCCGAACTTCTCGACGAGAAGGGCGCTGTCTGGATGAGCATCGCAGACGGCACGCAGAACTCGCAGGATGTTGAGCTTGACCATGGCCTTGTTTGTCTGCTTTAGACGGTCGATGATTCGGTTGAAGAACTCGGGTTTGGCGACCGACATGGCAACGTCGTTTGAGAGACGGAAGAGTTTGAGGAAAGGGTCCAACAGGTTTTCGAACGAGTTGGTTTTTGTGGAGATAAAGCATCCTAGGATGCACACATTGTTCTCCGGTCGAGTAAGTTGGTCTTCGACACGAGCGGTTTCGTCTTGTAACCTGAACCAAGGGTTCAGTCGAGTCCATGCTAGCGGTTTGCCGCGACTCACCAGACGTTGATGGATTCCAAGGCAGTGACCTGGAAGTATGGATCTGTTAAGAGCCTGACATAGAGATTGAGGACATCGTGCTGCCACAATAATGTCCTGCAGCTCTTTCCGGCGCTTGCCAAGTCGCAAAGTATGGGCAGGGCAAATTGTTTGAGGGGCGAGCCAGCCTCGATGACTCGTTTCAATAGAGGTATTATTCCTGCCTGGGCGGCCTCTTCCTGACGTGATTTGTTCAATCGGCAAAGATTGAAGCATGTTTGGAAGATGTGGTTGGCAATTTCCTACAAAGCCACGTATGTCAATGCCTCTGCGAACGACGGCTAAGGAGGCCCGACTAAAGTTGCTTACAGTGCTATGTGGTCCCTGGGCCTGCTCCTCCAAGATCTTAACAAGAATTTCGATACAGTTGGCATTCTGTAAGACATCGAGTAATGGAGGATTCATCGAAAGATGCTTGATGGCTCTCAGCATGACAACCAAATGCTCTGGTTCCAGGAGTTCACATGCTCGTAACAGCCCTGTTTTCGCAAGTCAGTGTCGACCGATTCAGGGGCATGGGAGCCAAACGCACGTCGAATAATCTTTCTTGTCCCCAGGGATGTTCGGACGTGGCTGTCAGACTGTGAGACCTGGCAGAAAATGACAAGTATTTGGATGATTTTGTGCTTCATGTCCGACGTTGACTCTCCTCGCGAAGCCATCACGTTGAGAAGCGCTGAGGATATCGGATCCAGAAGTCCCTCTCGAATGAACATTCGGCAGAAATCGTTCTTTGGTGTCGGTCCCTGGAGTTCGAACACGGACCCGATACCATTCAAGGCGTGAACGACCAGGTCAGTCTGCTCCGCAAAGTCTTCGTCCAGGAGATCCACGAGGACTCTTAGACCGCGGCATCTGGTGCAAGGAAAAAAAAATTAGCAACGATAAGTGGCAAGGGCTTGTCCTACGTACGAAATGAACATCTGAAGTGTTAAGACCGACGAGTGACATAGTAATCGGATGAAGTGGGAAGCTTCTAGACGACACTCCGACGAGTATTTCTTTGTGGTAAATGCTATAATTTTGGTTAGATCGAGCAAGCCCTCTGGAGTGCAGGACTCACTCATTACGACTGGGATACCTCTGTGGAAGAAGTGAGTAGCTGGAACACTATCCAAAGAACACCTGCAACATACCCAATCAAACAGAAGCTCTCCAAAAAGCTTAGATCTGTGGTCACAAGCTGAGAAGGCGTCAGAGTGGTGTTCATAATCAGCGGGCAGCGATGCGAATTTACCAAGTTGACAATCCTCAGTAGCTTCATAATAACCTCTCTTGAAGGGTTCGCTTCCAAAACGTCCACGATTGCTAATAATCCGTGCGAGGATACTAGTTGGTACTGCATTTCTGGAGCATCTTCCAATATAGCCAGCTATGCCACCTCTGTCAGCGAAAGTTACACAAAAGACCCGCGGGGAACGTACCATGCCATCGCAAGCATCTCTCATGACATAATCCGGTGACGACGGCGTCAATTGTTCAATAAGGTTGTTCACGGTGCTGCAAAGACGAGCCAGCTTGTCTCTGACTAGGTTCGTTTCCAAATCGTTGTCGACGAAGCCTTCGTCAATCTGGAGAAACGGAGTGAGTACGGTGTAAAATAGCTCTATGAAGGCAACGTACCTCCGCAAATGGATCTTCTTCGTCCGAGTCGGCCTCCCCAAGCTGTGTTCACTCCGTAAGCATCCATTGCACAAAATATCACAAGAACGTAACATACCCAGGATTTGCTTGATAGCCGGGTATGTAGTTGAAGTGTCTGCATCGACGTGTCGGCAACTATCGACGTCGCTGAGTTGACGGCCCATGATGCATGCACACTAGCACTTTACTCACCTGCCCCGCCTGGCTTCGCAAAGATATCATCGTAGTCTTCATCATCATCCTCTGTGTACTGGTCCAACTTCTCGGCCGTGAGTTGGCGTTTAGCTTCGGACCGACCCAAGGAGCCGGACGTAGACGCGGACCGCTGGTGCCGGGGTAGAGGGGTCGGGAGGATTGATGGCGACGGGAGCGGAGACAGCGGAGACCTAGATCCAGATGACGCTATCCGAAGCGACCCGGTCATAGACGGAGGTGAGGTCGAAAGGGTGAGGGTCTTGTTGGAGGAAGAGGAGTCCCCCAACCCATTGAGGCCGATCCGCTTGATGTCGTCAGGATGGAAGAGACCGTTGCGATTTTGAGTTTTTGCCTGTTGCCGGGTGTCAGAACCTTGTGCAACAATAGAGCTCGTGCATCGCTTACCTTGAACTTGGCGACGCGTTCTTGCAGGATGAAGTCATCGTCGTCCTCTCCTGCCAAATCCGAGTAGTCCTCCACGATCGGGCTCATGTCGCTGCTGGTTGTCACTCTGCGTAGAGACCTCAGAGAAGGGCTCTGCGCATCAGGCCGGATCGTCTTCGCGTTGTCAGGTTCGTCGGGCTTTTCGTCGACCTGAGGTTTCTCATCATCAGCGTCCTCAGACACCGATTTGTCTAGAGCTGCAGCCGGCTCCCCGTCAGCGCTTTACAACACACGATGAATCAAGGCGAGCAGTACTCACATTGAAGTTTGGTGATAGATATACCGCCTTCGAAGTCGTCGTCCCAATTGTCCGTTTGTTCTTCAGCTTGGCGTAGTATGGCAGGCTGCGCGATCCTGTCTGTCAAGAGCGGAACACCCAGGGACATCGGCGGGACTCCTCCAGGCTTCCAGAGAGCATCAGCTGGTGCCGGGGTGGGCGAGCCAGACCTAGGGTCTCCTGAATCTGGGCGGGGTGTTGATTTGGGCAGTTGACGGTTCCGAGTTGGGGCTGGTCAACGGAGGCGCGTGAGATACCGACTGGAGAGTCAAGGACCATGAAAGACTTACACTTCAGAGCCTCGTTCCACTCCTGAACCTGCTGCACCGCATCCTCGTAGTGCGAAGAGGGTCGCTCTCCTGCGCCCTTTTTGGTCTCGAGTCCGAGCTGCCGTCGTGTTCCCACCATCCACGGATGCTTCAGCAGTTTCTTCGCCGATATACGCAAGTTACAATCTTTTTGGAAGCAGTGATACAAAAAGTCTTTGACTACCTGTGATAGAACTGGGTTCAGCAGCTTCTCGGAGCGGAGTTATGAGCGGACTGACTGGAGAGGCGCCTTCTGGGATGGGCGGGCAATCATCTTGAACGATGCGGAACAGGGCGGGCATCGGGGCGAGGAAATGGTACGGTGGCTTCCCTTCCAGTAGCTCAATAACCACGCATCCCACACTCCTAAAGTGCAGGCGTGAATAACGCGTTCTGAGAGGGGAAGTTTTGCAAAGACTGACCAGATATCAGAAGCCGTCGTCGCTCCTGTCTGTTCGATGACTTCGGGTGCCACTGCGATACGTTTGATGTAAGCTCAGGGTTTTCGTCATTGTGAGCTTAGCGAGTTCTTACTCCAGTAAGGCGATCCGACGACAGCCCCATCGGTGATGCCACCAGCGGGCGTCGTCGCCACACCAAAGTCCGCCAACTTGACCGTTCCATCCTTATTCGTCAAAATATTGGCCCCCTTAATATCTCGATGAATGACACCTTGGTCGTGGAGATACACGAGCCCTTCGAGCACTTGGGAAATGTAAACGCCCACGAGGTTTTCAGGGAACTTGCCGAATCTCTTGCAAATGTTATGGAGGGATCCATTCTCGCAATACTCGAGGATAATGTACAGATTTTCGCGCGTCTTGACGTATCCTTTGTACTTGACGATGTTGGCATGCTAATATGCCAAGAGGACGCGTGGTGTAATGAGGTGAGTACGACGTACACACGCGACAAGCGATGTACACCCTCCGGACGCACATTTAAATTCTTCAAGAGATCAATCTCGGACTGTTGTATGAATGGAGGTCCCGGGAGGATTAGAAATAGCGTTTGGGCAGGAGCGAACGAGCTCTGACCATGATTTCGCCAAGCTCCCCTTTCGGTATATTGCTCAATTGGATTTGCTTCACTGCGACGGTCTCTCCGGTCGTCCAGTTCAAGGCGCCTGGTAAGCAAGAGCCCCGTAAGCAATATCCTAGAAAGTACACGGCGCGAACAACATACGATAAACCTGCCCAAACGCGCCTTTCCCGAGCGAGTCGCCGAGTTGCTGAGGAACGCGGGTTACAAGACATTTAGCTCTCCGAAAGCGATCGTCAGCATTTATACACGCACGTAATTTGGTAGCGCATTGGCATTGGGAGTAGTAGTCATCTTGTTCGTTGGGGCTTCGGCAGCGTTCCAGTGGTATTGGTCGAACGACCAAAGGGATCTCCAAGGAATCTAGTTAGAGTCGAAATGAAGTGCTAGTCTGGACTGGAATTTCTGGGACTATAGTAGACGAGCCCAGCTCAGTCGTTTTGGCCAACAGCGAACTCTCCTGCGAGAAGTCGGGATCCTTGCTGGGTCCGGGGCTTGCTTATGTGCGGGTTGGGTAGGGGTGTAGTGCGGGTTGACGACGAAAGAACAGAGGTTCAAGAACCCGAACATGTTTGCACACCGCGTCCCAACCCCTGTATGCCAAATTCGGACGGCCTGTGAA
>WSTX01002845.1:0-15196 GCA_019633405.1 Tulasnella sp. 408 | reverse complement strand
CAGCCATCCTGTATACAACAGGTTATTTGCCAGTGAGTACCTGCTCCCGATTTTGACGTATATGCCTTGAGCTTCTTGGTAGATCTGTTCAGCCCTGGCATGATCATCTTGTTTGGCATAGAGTTGACCGAGCGCCGTCATGGTGTTGGCCGTGCCGTTCTGATCTCCGATTTGAGTATAAATGTCACGTGCCGCGACGTAGGATTCCTCCGCTTTTGAGGATTCTCCTTGCAGGCGATAGATATCTCCTAACGCTCTGATCGCGTTCGCAAGACCGAGCTGGTTCCCAATTTCACCGTTGATTTGGCGGGCGGTGACGTAGGATTCCTCGGCTTTGGAAGTTTCCCCGCGGAAGCGATAGACGTCTCCCAATGCTTTAATCGCGATTGCAAGACCGAGTTGGTTTTCGATTTCAGCGTAAATGTCACGGGCACTGGCGTAGGACTCCTCTGCTGTGGAGTATTCCCCCCGCAAATAATGGACGTCCCCTAGCGCTTTGGTCGAATGCGCAAGGCCCGCCTGGTCTCCACTTCGAGCGTAAATGTCTTGGGCGGTGACATAGCATTCTATGGCTTTTGAAGGTTCTCCACGCAAGCGATACACTTCCCCCAACGCTCTGACCGTATTCGCATGGCCAAGCCGTTCTCCGATTTCTGCGTAGATGTCACGTGCAGCGAGGTAGGACTCCTCGGCTTTGGACGATTCCCCTCGCAAGCGGTAGGCCTCTCCTAGTCCATACACGGCATTCGCAAGGCCAATTCGATCTCCAATTCGAGTGCAAATGTCACGGGTCTCGATGTACGCTTCCTCGGCTTTGGAGTATTTATCTTGTAAGCAATAGACCTCGCCGAGTCCATAGGTCGCATCTGTAAGGCTGTCCTGGTTTCCGACCCGGGCGTAGATGTCACGGGCGGCGATGTAGGATTCCTCTGCTTTCGAATATTCCCTTTGAGAACGGTAGACCGTGCCTGACATATGAGCTGCGTGGGCAATGGCTATTCCGTCTTTCGTTGAACGAGCAATGTTCGTGGCCCGGGCGAGGAGCTCCACGGCTTCTTCTAGTTTGCCATGAGATGAGCGCTCAACCGCAAGGGCAGTCAACAGCCGTGAAGAGCGGATCTCTGGGGAACTGCTCCCATCCCGGTTGCATGGAGTCTTGGGTTCCTGCGTTGACACCAGTCAAATACAGGAAAAATGAAGATGTCTCAGTCCCTTACCATCCGGTTGACTTGACTCTCACACAGTTTGGCCGTTGGTCGCTTGCTCGGATCCAAACTCCAACAATCGACCATGAGATTGGTAAGCGCTATCACTTGGTCGGGGCCACCTTCGCCCTGCCCCTGTGGGAGCTTCCCTTCAACGGTTTGGAAGACCACGGGGATTATATTATCTCCTTTAAGGCGGAAATCGCTAGTGAGAACCTATAAAAGGAACGCGGGGTACATTAGACTATTGTTTGCGGCCCAAACTTCTTCGACGTACCTCCCAGCAAATCCAACCGAAGGCCCAGATATCACCTGTCCGTTCAGAAACGCCTTTACCCTGCAGCTCAGGAGCAGCCCAGCTGAGGACACATTCGGGTCCCGTCAGCGTAATGGTTCCGCCGGATGCTACGACCTTGATCTTTGGTGGTACGGCATTTGAGTGTCTTGCGACTTCGACACTCGGCCCTTGAAATTGTGAGATATCTCTCGAAGTAGAGTCCGCGGATCGGGCTGAGCTAAAATCTGTAATAACAGCCTTGTTCTTCTGGTTGAGGATGACGTTAAGCTATTGGCCCTGTGGTTAAACCAAGCAACCGAGGAACGTCCCATAGAACGTACGGATTTTAGGTTACCGTGACACATAGGTGGTTCCCTGGAATGTAGATAATCGATCCCTTTAGCAACGTCGTGGATCTGAATGTTTGTGAGAAATCAGTCGCATATAGAGATGACAGATGCGACCCACCAAGGAGACTCGTTCTTGGAACTCCCAATCAGCAGACTGTATAAACTCCCGGAGGTTCCCGTTGTTCTCCCATGCCAGAATAATCCACACAATACCGTCTTTAGCGTCTTCAACAAATCCAATTGGCTCCACGATATTTTCATGGGAGAGACTTTGCAGCAGATACAACTCGTGGGCAAGCGACTGAGTGAAGCACCACCTGTCAGCCTTCGACATGGGAGACAACGCAGTGCGTTAGACCTTGTCCAACACTCACGCCAGGGACTCGTGTATCATCTTTGTCACCGTCGAGTGCTAGCTTCTTGACAGCAACATGCTGGACACCGACGGAGTGCAAAGGCTCGGAAGCGCCGGTCGGCACGAGCCTGGCTAGCATGAGGTCAGCATTCCTTCCTCCTGCCCGACTTCGTGCTTCAAGTGGTTTGATCCGACCCATATCAATCCGGAGGTTTGAGATTGACTCAAGTACTTTTCTCTAGATCCCCTGTTAGATGAAGACCTCATTCGAATTGGAGGAGGAGGATCCACGCACTGGGGAGAGCTTGGTGGCTTGGGATTGGGACGCTGTTGAGAGCGGAGGCTGGTTCCATTGTACCGCACCAGTACTGTGGCCTTCCATTGTCAAGCGTTTGTACGGTGTTATAGTTGTTTCAGAGAGCAATGCAGCTGGGATTAACTACAAGGGGGTTGGGAAGGGTGGCGTCGAGAGACGAAGGATGCTGCCTTTTCTCTGAGATGAACAAGTGTGGAACCGGGTTGTTACCCGTCCAGACTGGAACAGTCTCATATCTAGGGCTTTGAGGCAAATTTCGAACTTCCATTTAGCGAATGTTCTTTGGTCGAACTCACGTGATACCGGTGCAACGCAGTGTCGTGTTAGAACGCGGCACTTCCTCGCATCAACACAGTTGAAGGGAACGAGCTTCGAACAGGATGGAGAAACACCTTTTTGAAGCACGTATATTGTGGAGACTCTTGTCAATAGCCGTGGCAGGAAGTTAGCATATGGAGGTATCGACAAAAGATGGTCTGGTCGGGAAACGAATGTTGAGGCCCATGCGTCGCTTGATGACTCAGCCGACGGTTTGGCGGAACCTCTCACCCCCACGCCATGGTTTTGGCACCCCTACATCCAAATGAGGCGGACAACAGCAATTGCACAGGTACCGATTGTTACTGTCATGACGGCGACTAAGCGTTCAGGCCAATCGTGATCTGCGAGTTACCCCATCCATCGGAGTGGACCGTGCCGCGCGCCTTGTTTTAACTCACCAAACACTGTTAAGGACGATGGGTTCCCCAGGGTAAAACTCACATGAGCCGGTGACATAATGACCTAGATACAATCAAGAGAGAAACGAGCGCTCATTGTCTTTCCCCTCACCGCGTCAAGAAATCTTTGCCATCCAACCATCGTTCTCCAACCGAGTTCCCGGGAGAGATTCGACGATTCTACTACAATTTTTAGCCTCCTTCTACCGTTGGTGAGATCAATGCAGCCGCCCTGCATACCACGGAATGGCTCGTGGGTAATTCTCCCACTATTATCTCAACGTATATTTCCATCGGTGGTGCCCAAGCTCGCAAACATTCCAACCTTAGTTTTAACCTACAACAAAGCACGCCATTGCATTCAAAACACCCTCCGAGTGCGCCAGTCTGTAAGCGTTTATTTATTTTTATCTTGGCAACATACCTGGACGCCGGTTCATAAAAAATGACCCTTGAATCTCAAAGTAATTGATTGAATGAGCACCGTCCATAGTGAAGGCAACTTCTCCTTCCTAACTTCTTCAATGATTTCATCGCAATCCAATACGTCTTCTTCCATACCAAGCTCCTTGAAGAGGGTCGAAGCCTCAGCGAACTGGCATTCGGCCTCCTCATACCGTCGCAGGTCTCTGTGAAGCCATCCGATGTTTCGCAGATTTTGCGCTAGCGAGACCTTGATGCCAATCCTGGTGTATATCTCTCTAGCGTCCTGGTACGACTTTTCGGCCTTTGTATAATCATTTTGTTTAGAATAGAGTTGGCCGAGTCCATTGAGTGCGTTGCCAAGGCCGACCTGGCTACCAATTCGAGTGAATATTTCACGGGCGGCGAGATAGGATTCTTCGGCTTTGGAGTATTTCTTCGTCAAGCGATAGACACCACCCAATGATATGGACACATGCCCAAGACCGAGTTGGCCACCAAGTCGATTGTACTTCTTGTGAGCGATGAGGTAGAATTCCTCAGCTTTTGCATACTTTCTTCGCGAAGCATAGACATCGCCCAATGCGGTGAATGTATTTGCAAGGCCGTGCCCATCACCAAGTTGCGTGTATATATCGCGAGCAATGAGGCAGTATTCCTCGGCCTTGGAAACCTCACCTTGCACGCGATAGACCTCCCCGATTGACGTGACTACCTCTGCGATCCCAAACTGATCGCCTATCCGAGTGTAAATCTCTCGAGCGGCTGCGTAGGATTTCACAGCTTTGGGGGTTTCACCACGCGCGTGACACAGGTCACCTAGTGCTGCGGTAACGCTTGCCAGATGGCGTTGGGAACCGAGCTCGACGTAAATGTCACGGGCCATGGTGTAAGATTCCTCGGCTTGAGAATTTTCATCCCTCAGACGATAGACATTGCCAAGACCCGTAGCAGCGCTTGCGAGGCCGAGTTGGTGATTGAGTCGAGTGAAGGTCTCACGGGCGGTGTTGTAAGATTGCTCGGCTGTGGCGTATTCCCCTCGCATGAGATAGATGTCGCCCAATACTTTTACAGCATGTGCGGATATGGCAGGGTAGCCGATTCGACTGTAGATGTTACGGGAGATGGTGTAAAGTTCTAAAGCTGGAGAATATTCTCCTCGCAGGCGGTAAATCTCGCCCGCTCTGCGAGCGATTTCGGCAGTGGTCTGATCATTCTTTGTTGAGCAAGCGATGTGAACCGCTCGATTCAAGAGCTCGCTCGCCACACTCAGCCGGCCATGGCTGATGTGCATGAACGCGAGGGAAGACAACAGCTGAGCTGAGCGGATTTCAGGGGAATCGCTCCCACTCCGGCTGCACGGAGTAGCACGTCCCTGAGATTCAGCGTCAGAGAAATGTACATTTTGCAGAGTTTATTGAATTATTTACCATCCAATAGATCTGCCTCTCGCACGATGCCGCTGTGGGTCGCTTACCCGGCTCTAAGCTCCAACAATCAATCATGAGATTGGCCAGGGCCGTTACTTGGTCGAGTCGACCATCGCCATGTACAGGTGGAAGGTTCCCTTGAATAATCTGGACGACAACAGAGACGTCGTTTTTCCCCTCGAAAGGGAAGTTGCTAGTCATAACCTACAAGCGTGAATGGAGAGGGTATTAGGCTATCGCCTCCCATCCATCCTTCGGGTGACGTACTTCCCAACAGATCCAGCCAAAGGCCCAGATATCACCCATCAAATCCGAAACGCCCCCCGCAAGCAACTCGGGGGCTGCCCATCTAAGGGTCCATTGAGCAGCCGTCAACGTGATAGTGCCCCCAGATGGCACCACTTCGACTTTGGGTTGGTCTAAATTCACGTATGGGACGGCGTCGATGTCTGGCGGTTGGGCAACTTCTTTGGATGTGGACTCCACGGAACGGGCAGATCCGAAGTCTATGATAAAGGCCTCGTTCTTCGAGTTGACAAGGACGTTGAGCTGCCCGGCCTCGAGATTAGCCCCACATCGACTGCATGCAAGCTATGACGACGATACCGATTTTAGATCCCCATGACAGATTGGTGGTTCTCGACTGTGGAGGTACTTCATTCCATCGGCAACATCGTGTAACTGGAGATTTTGTGAGTAAATCACAACTGCAGAGTAGTGGCGGAAGGAGCTGACCAAGGCGATACGTTCCGGAAAATCCCAATCAGCAGATGCCACAAACTCCCGGAGGTTCCCGTTCTGCTCCCAGGGAAGGATGATCCACGCAATGCCGTCTGATGTGTTCTCAACAAAACCGATGACTTGCACGATATTTTTGTGGGAAAGTTTGTTGAGTAGATGTATCTCTTGGAAGAGTGACTCGACGCCATGCCATGGCCACGTTCAAGTTAGACCTGGACGTCGTAGCAAACACTGTAACCCGATACTCACAGCAAGTATTCGTGTATCATCAATATCTTCATCAAGTTTCAACTTCTTAACGGCAACATGCTGTACATCACCGGAGCTCGAAGGCCCCGGAGCGTCGGTCGGTAACAGTTCGGCCGGTATCACGTCAGCGTTCCCCCCTCTGCCCCAGCTGTCACTTTCCAGCGGCTTGATCCGTTCCTTCTCTATCCGAAGCGCTGATATGGACTCGAGAACCGTTCTCTAAGGTTTCGTCTTAGATCCCACGCTCGTCATTTGGACAGAAAGACCCATGTCGACTTACCGGTGAAATCCTTGTAGGTTCGGGCTCGGCGGCAGTTCCCGTTGAAGGTTGATGTTGTTGCTCCTCGATGTTAACTTCGTCATCCATCTCAGTTTCTGTGATATATTGGCTAGGGGTGTTCAGCTGGTCGAAACGGGGATGATCGCGAGTCGTTGAGGGACAGCGGTAGCGGGAGAAGGAAACGGATGGCCACCGGACCGAGTCGACTTGTCCTTAGATGATTGAAACCGCACTAGTGCCAATTCGGCCAATTGACCCACACATGCTCGCGGGAAGAAAGGGGTGAGGATGGCTCCCGCTCCACAGCAAACAAGGTTCAATAGATAAGCTCTTAAGACGGCAGTGCAGGACTTTGTTTGCCCAAATACTGGTTCCCGATCCTGCCACACTCGATCTTTGCCCAGAGCGTAGATTGGATCGTTGCTTAAAGTGAACAAGTGGAGCGTATTTAGAGTAGAGAACAACACTGCAGGGAGATGAGGAGGAGGAGAAGGGGGGGGTGCCGGACGTCAGGAATAAACGGTCGTTGGGACAAGGCTACTAAGACTACTACCAGCTATTTGTCCTTCATCGCGTGCTCAGTCCCCGCATACGTTAGACAGTGAAACACGGCTAAAAGAGCCAAAACTCATCCATGCTACTGATATTGGAGAGCCAGTTCCGCAAGCTTTCTCAAAGTCCGGAAAAGTTTCCAGCTCCGACGGCTTGCCTCCAACCGTGGGAGCCTGTTTCCACCAAATTCTACTTTCCTACAGACCGACCTTCGTGATCAGTGGCGACCCCGATGGCAAGCGTTGTCACTCCCACCGGAGGGGAGCGAGCCACCAAGATGGGCGGACCGGAAAGCTTCGAATTACTAGCTTCCGCCAGACGCATGCACAAGCCCATTGGCTTGAACGCTCAACCGTCTTAGTAGAAGCCGAGATTAATATTTATCTAGCAAGGCGATACTCCGGAATCGTGAACTCAATTCGTGTTTGCTTGAGTGATGAGATTCTCCCTCAGTTCTCGGGTGATAGCCACCTGTCGTGTGGTTGACGGACGTGGGACGCAAATTCGGATCCTAGAATGCAGAACCCAATGATCGGTTCGTTCGAGACAGAGCCGTCGGCTCGAAGGAATAAGCTTGACATAGGCCAAAGATATTGCGTCATAGGAAAGCTTGTTTGATTAGGCATTTTGAGCTTCCCGGGACCGGAAGTATGACTTGGTGTCCGGTCGCGGCCAGTCATGACACGGATATTTATTTTCCGTGCATCTTCTCGCTCAATACAACAGAAGCCGTTCATTTTTCTTCCCGTACTGACTATTTAAAAATTACACCACTGAATTCCCGACCAGATGAATGGAAGGGAAATGATCTACCAGAAGGGGAATCGAAACAACTGTCGTATGTCTGGTACATACGAAGTAGGGAGGTTATGGGCGGAGAAAAATATGGCTTAAGCACAATAGTCCTCTGAGGCCGCTCCCCATGGCCATCACTGGCATGCGCAGGTACCTTGATTAAACGATAGCCCATCAGCAACTCCGACAGTGAATAACTCCCACTATACAGCTTCATTTATTACGAATATTTGCTTTCACCCTGGCGAAACATGTATTAGCCACTTGCCGTCGGAAGGAGTTTCTCGTGGAGCGGAGCTTTTAAAGAAATAGACCCAGGATCCCTGAGTAGGTTGTCATAGAATACCGAAATAAATTCTGTTGGAGGAATGACCTCTGTCCACACTCGGAGCAAAGCGAAACGAGGACACGGGTTATGTTTTATATATGTCAACGAGCAATGTGAACAGATGAATAGAGAGAGATGTGACGTCAAGAGTGCCCTGTATTTGTTGTCCGAATGGCCTCGAGAAATTCGGTGCATCTTAACCTATTGTCCTCCGAACCAACCGCACTATAGAGAGTTGCAGCTTCAGAGAGCATACGCTCAGCCTCATCAAAGCGCTTCTGGCTTCCGTACAACCATGCAGTATACCAGAGATTGTTTGCCAGGGAGTACTTGTCCGTAGTCCCGGCGTATATTTCTCGAGCTTTTAGATAGAGCTGTTCAGCTATTGTGAAATTGTTTTGCTCCATGAGAAGTTGGCCCAGTCCGGTAATTGCATTAGCAAGGCCGAGCTGCTCCCCAATCCGATTATAGACGTCACACGAGTGGATATAAGACTTCTCGGCTATGAAATACTTTTTCTGTAAGCGAAAGACGTCACCCAATGCTTTGGCGGCATTCGCAAGGCCGAGTCGGTCCCCGATAGGAGCATAGATGTCGCGTGCAGCGACGTATGATTCCTCGGCTTTCCCAAATTCTTCCCGCAAACGATATACATCACCCAATCCAATGAGCGTATTTGCGAGACCGCTCTGATGACCGATTTGAGTGTATGTGTCCCGAGCGGCCCGGTAGGATTCCTCTGCTTTGGACGAATCCCCACGTAAGTGATATATCTCACCTAGTCCATTGAGTACGTTTGCTAGGCCGCTTTGATTCCCGACTCTCGTGTACATATCCCGAGCGACAATGAACAATTCCTGGGCCTTGGAGGACTCCCCTTGCAAACGATAGACATCACCCATTGCTCTGACAGTGTTTGCGTAGCCAAGTTGGTCTCCAATTTCGGCGTAGATGTCACGAGCGTCGGCATAAAGCTCCTCGGCTTTGCTTGACTTCCCCCGCAAACGGTATATATCTCCCAATGCTCTGACCGCATTCGCAAACCCAACCCGATTCCCAATTCGGGCGTAGATGGCACGGGTGGCGACATAGAGCTCCTCTGCTTTGGAATATTCTCCTTGTACGTGATAAACGTCACCCAATGCTTTGATCGCAGTTGCAAGACCAAGCTGGTCCTCGATCTGAGCGTAGATGTCTCGGGCTACTCCGTAAGATTCTTCGGCTTTGGAGTATTTCCCTCGCAAGCGGTAGACATGACCCAGCCCAATGAGTGCGTTTGCAAGACCGCTCCGATAACTGACTCGGGTGTACATGTCACGGGCAGCGATATAGAATTCTTCGGCTTTGGAAGATTCCCCACGCAAGTGATAGATCTCGGCTAGTCCATTGAATACATTTGCAAGGCCGCCCTGATTCCCAGTTTGAGCATACCCGTAATGGGCAGCCATGTATGATTGCTCGGCCTTGAGTAAATCACCCTTCAAGTAGTAAATCTGGCCTAAGCTTTGCGAGGAGTCGGCTACGGCTCGTTTGTCTTCTGTTAAACGAGCAATATTCATGGATTGGTGGAAGAGGTCCATCGCTTTGGATATCCTGCTGTGCTTTATGTGCATAGATCCCATAGAACTCAACAGCCGGGCAGAGTAGATTTCAGATGATTCTCTTTGACTCCGGGATGGAGTATTTCGATCCTAGATAGTCGGGTCGGATGTGTTAAAGGGGTGGATGTGAACATAGCTCGGATACATACCATCCAAAAGACTTGTCTCTCACACGATTTGGCCCTTGGTCGCTTGCTCGGATCTAGATCCCAACATTCGATTATGAGATTTGCCAGGGCCACTACTTGGTCCAGTCGACCATCGCCATGTACTTTGGGGAGTTTCCCTTGAATAATTTGAACGACCACTGAGGCTTCGTTGGTCCCTTCGAAAGGGAAGTTGCTTGTCATCACCTTTAACCGCGAATAAAGGATAAGTTAGTTCATTCTGCTTGCATCAAGTCTCTTGATAACATGCCTCCCAACAGATCCACCCAAAGGCCCACATATCGCTCGCCGCGTCGGGAGTACCTCCAGTCAGCAGCTCGGGAGCTGCCCATCTGAGTGTCCATTGGGAGCTCGTCAAGGTGATAGTTTCTCCGGAAGCTGCGATTTCGACCTTGGGCGAGTTCGCATTCGAGAGCGAAACGACTTCTATGTTCGGTGCTCGATACTTTTCTACTTGTTCTGGTATAGATTCGATAGAACGAGCAGAGCCAAAGTCCGTGATAACAGCTTTGCTCTTCGAGTTAATTAGCACGTTGAGCTATTCGGCCTTGCTGTTAGTCTAAGACCAGAAGCATGCCTGGTATTGCAAACTATACCGATTTCAAATCACCATGACAGATAGGGGGTTCTCTACTATGGAGGTATTGGATACCATTGGCCACGTCATATATCTTTAGAGCTGTCAGCGAACCACGAACGGAACGCAGGGAAATGACAACAGCGACGAACCAAAGCGATGCGTTCCGGGAACTCCCAATCAGCTGAGCATATAAACTCCCGCAGGTTACCATTCTTCTCCCAAGGAAGGATCACCCATGCAATTCCCTCTTTGGTGTTCTCGACAAAGCCGATAACTTGGATTATGTTGTCGTGGGAGAGGCTATTCAGCAGATGTACCTCATGGGCAAGACGCTAAATGCACCGCCACCTCGTGTCAGAAATCTCCGATTGAATACGAGAGTAAGCATGCCCGGGCGATCAACACCTACCGCTAGACTTCGTTCATCGTCACTTTCGCCGTGAGTTCTCAGCTTCTTGACGGCAACTGGCTGGACATCAGCGGGGCTCGGGGGGTCTGATTCTTTAGTCGACATGAGCTCGGCTGGGATCACATCAGCACTCCCTCCTCTGCGCCATCTTCCAGTTTCAAATGGTTTGATCTGCGCCATGGCTATCCGAAGCGCCGGCATTGATTCAAGTACACTTCGCTGAAGTTATGAACTGTATTAGGATCTCATTGTTCAAGTGAGAAAAAGTATTCCCACTAACCGCAGAAATCCTCGTAACAGCCACTGCTGGCTCGGATTGACTTCGTTGTTTCTCAGCCGTAGTATAGTCGCTCATTGTAGCTCTCTTTAGGATGATTCGGTTGTGTTGATGTATGGGCAAGCTAGGTATCAGGGGCAAGTTGACAGCAGGTGGTGGAAGAATAAGCCGCTGGCAACGGCCGGGTGGCACAAAGGGAGCAAGGATTTGTTCGGCTCCCGAACATGCATGGAACGTGAGTAAAAAGCCAGGCCGGCGTATCCTGTTGAGAAAGCTCCTTCTGAGAGCTCGCCTTTGATCGGAAGGTGTGCTGGCTAAGTCGGCGCCTCGAATGAATACCAGAATAGGTGTTTGCCAAGGGCATGAGGGTCCGCTCCATTTTCGTCGTCAGATAACATCACACGACGCGAGCGAGGCGTCAGTCTCGGGCCTTAGAGTCAGCGCATCCTATACCGACGCATCTCGGTCTCCGTTGAAAATGGCGGGGTTTGACGGCGACGGTGGGAGGAGCGATCGAAACCTCTGTTAACAATACAGAGGTTAGATCAGCACATCCAATCAATGTATATGAGAAACAGCATCCGTTTGGCATCGGCCTTCGATGTTTAGACTTCTCCTTCCTGACTGCCTCCAAACTTCCTTGACACTTTAAGCGATCTGCCTCCAGACCAAGTTCTGGGTAAAGGTCCGATGCTGTGGAATAGGCGTACTCGGCCTTACAGGCACCCCGAACACCGCAAATCCTTTGCCAGAAAGTTCCCAATCCCGGTGTATGTGTCTCGAGCTTCCAGGTCAAGCTCTTCTGCCTCTGTGCCGTTCTCCTTCATCGCAAGGAGCTGTCCGAGGGCGGTGATTGCGTTGGCAAAGCCCATCTTGTCCCCGGTTTGAGAGTAGATCGCGGGAGGCGATGTAAGATTCCTCGGCTTTTGGAGTGTTCCTCCCGCAAGCGATAGACTTCACTCAGCCCATACACGGCGTCTGCGGTGCCACTTTTGCCTCAATTTGGATGTAGATGTCGCGCGCGGCGATGTAGGACTCCTCGGCTATGAAATATTCCTCTTGAAAGCAATAGAGATCACCCAGTGCATTGACAACCGCTGCAATACCACCCTGAATTCCAATTTCAGCATATAATTTACGGGCGGCGACGTAGGATTGCCCGACTTTGGAGTATTCCCGTCGCGAAAGATCAACGTCCCCTAGTCCCTTGATTATTTTTACGAGTCCAGCTTGAATCCCAATTCGGGTGTAGAGGTCACGGAAGGTGATGTAGATTCCTCCACCATGGAATACTCCCCCCGCAACTGGTAGACCTCCCCGAGATTATATACCGCATCTACAAAGCCGCCGTCGCTTTTAATTTGGTATATGTGCAACAGGAGGCAATTGAGAATTCCCTCAGCTTTAGAATATTCCCCCGAAGGCGATAGATCTAGCCTAGTGCGTTCACCGCATCAGCGATACCAACGACGTTGGATCGGAAGTACGAATCATTATGGCGCGCCGTATGTGTCAGCCGATTCGGATTGCCGACCGCCGATCACCGACCTCCGACCTCCGACCTCCGACCACCACCTTCAACTTGGCGGGTAGGAGTTAAACTTACCAGTTTCACCTTATTGGGGGATAGGATATGATTCGTTTCGCATAGAATGAACCGGCCTTGTAGCAGTCGAAACACTTCAACCGAATACTTATGTGGCATTTGTAAATACTCTGGAAATTACATAGCTAATACATATGAGTAACTTATTGCTGTCCACAATACCAAATGCAATGAATTTCAAGCGGGGTGCATATCCAAAAAAAAGGGAACCCGAAGTCAACCGTAACCTGGCGGTCTACATTCCACCTATGGTTAAGGCTAAAGACTGTGTTGTATAGATCTTGCTCACTCATCAGTTTCTCACCTTGTGAGCCTTACCAATAAAGGCTCACCCAACGTCTCAGCGAGCTTGGGCTAGGATAGGCCGAATGGCGGAATCCTTGCCGGCCCAAGATCCTGAGGGGGGGGGGGGAGGGTGAGAAATTATAGGACTCAAACCAACCCTTCAAGCCGGGGCGGAGAAATTGGAGATGGCTAGTAGTACCAGTGAAAAGGAGCGGCTTGCGTACATGGGACTAAAGAGAGAAGTGAGCCGTGCTGGTTTACCTATTTGGGACGAAAGTGAACCGTGGGATTGCGGTGCGCCTCTTCACGAGCTGCTGTACTAACGTCGTCATTAGGGAGAACCCCTCTCTCCTGAAACCTAGTTGTAATTATTTATTTGCTCCTTCGTGGATCTGGCGACACCTCTTCAAGGTGTTCGCTCTGATCGATGTGGGAACCAAGGGTGGATGTGTGATTGGAGGCTTTGAAGTGCGGAGGGCCCATTAAATATGTGATGAACAAGACTAAAGACGTCCCGAAGATGTTAAAGTGAGTATGTCTGTACTCAGGGTCGGTGGTCGGTCATCTGTGATTGGTGATCGGAAGTCGGCCGTTGGCGGTCGGAGGTCGGGAGTTGGCGGTCGGCGCTTAGTAAACTGGAATCGGAAACTAGGACTCAGCACATAATTTATTGGAAGAAGTGTACATGCTAAGTAGTGCTATTAGTCGCCGAGGTCGGAAGTCGGAGGTCGGAGTTTGGTGATCGGCGGTCGGCAATCGGAATCGGCTGACACATACGGCGCGCCATAAATCATTTCCGTGATTATCAGTTGATTGAATTTACATGGAGTTGAAAAATGCTATGGCTCATGCTCCCAACGCTGGAAGTTCTGCTCATGAAGCAGCTATACTGTACCATTTCGACCATAGGCTCGCGGGGGTCGGAGCGTGACCAAATATTGCCGTAGGCTCGCTGGCTCGCTACGACCAGTGACGCGTGACTGAGACTGGAAGTAGGCTCGAAATACGGGTATCGGGGCGCTCAACCTGCCAAATATGGTAATTCCGAGACCCTGAAGGCGGCCAACGAAGGCGAAATCGTGACGCTGTAGGCTCGGATGGTGGGCGTGACGCGTGACGAAACTTTCGAATAGGCTCGGCTCGGGGGCCACCGTGACACCGTGACGAGCCTACGGTCGAAAGGGTACAGTACTTCCACTTAGAGTGCATGAAAGGGGATACCATTGGAACACCAATGAATTCTGCAAGATAGTGATCAAAAAGACCTACAAGATAGGAACTAAAGCCACAGAGCCATATTTCATTATACAGAAATTAGCAACCGCAGTTAATAAATACGGGAAGAATAGGTATGATGTTAAGTCTCGGCTGCAGTTACTTGTTCCTAACCCTTGGAGAAATTGGGGCACTCGGAAAAATATGTCAGGTAGAGTGCCAATGCTTCACAAACAACACTCTCAGCTTCTTCTTAGCGTCCCTGGAATTGATACATCTTTCCTGTAAACCATAGGCTATTCACGAGTGAGTACCTGCAATGTATCTGCTTCGGGCGTCCTGGCATAGCTCAGCCGAGGAGTCCTTCATCGCCGCCCGGGACATCTACGCTCCAACTGGGAGTGAAATTGGCCTCGCAGATTCTGTTAAGGCTTTGGGAGATGTCCATCTCCTGAAAGGGGAATATCTCAACGTAGAGGAATCCTATGTTGCCGTCCGTGGTAGCTATGCTAGGATCGGGTTCCAGCTGTCGATCTAAACCCTCCAAGTTTGCGCACCGCATCTACGTGTTACCTTCAGCTTGCCATGACCCAACGGAACTGTCTTCGGGATGGGGCGGGGCCATCCTGAAAGGTCTCTTGGCGTTCTTTTGCTCCATTCCGGGGGGACTCGAACGGGGGCGCGTGGTCCGACGGCCGGAAATGCGCCGATCAGGGACATCCCCCTTGTTCCACTCTTCCCCGGCGGGCGAATGCGGCCCGTCCAGCACTATTCTCTCATCGCCTCTGTTCCCTGAGGTCACTAGTAGCCATTGTTGTCAACACGCTTCAATAAGTGAATGGGAGTGAAATCTTCAGTAAGTTCAGAGGTAGTCCTTGTTTGGGATAAAGCTATTTGGAAACCCTCACTCGGAGAAACCCCTCTGGAAACCCCTTCCGATCGGCAGCTCCCGCTTTGTAAGCAGAGTCCGATTTGAGAGGTTTCACTGGTGGATCTCGAAGTGGGGAGGTGGGGCGTTCATCAGTGATGTGGCTTA
>WSTX01002844.1:0-15228 GCA_019633405.1 Tulasnella sp. 408 | reverse complement strand
ACCGGATGTCAACCGATACGAAGCTCGCAGATATAAGGAGGGCGCCGATGAACTTTTCACCCTCAGCACTCAGCACCAGAAGTTACAATCACTTAGCTCAGCAAATCGCATACTATCAAGCTACTCCTTTCACCACCTAGAATGTCTACGAATCAGTGGTACAGCCGTAAGGTTTCCTGCCCCCTTCTCTCACAATTGCGCTCATTTAACGTATTATCACTTCCAACTACTGCGTAGAACTCCACAACTTCCAACAAGCTGGAATTATTACTTACAGCGAGCAAACATATCAGTCTGGCCCCGAACACAGCTCTACTTGGACGTGTTACATCACAGGTGGGCTTTTGCACCTCAGTCTTGTTACCGTCATGATCTCAAATATGGCCTTTTATTAGTTCTCTCGATTGGAAACGGCTATACTTCCTCGTTAGCCGCCGACCAGACGTATTGGCGAAGTGGGAGCACCAGGAGTGAGGCTAGGAATGCGGTTGCCCGAGACATCGTCAGCAGTATAAGTCGGGTTAACCGGACTTAAACGACTACCTAGCCTTTTTTGAAAGCGGTGGAACTGGTCCATGCCTTCAAGCTCAATTGTGTTTCTATTGTGGTGCATATAGCGCACCACCGAAGGCGTCCATGAAATCACAGGATCCACACTTTGCGCTGATGTCTATTGTAATAGTTTCTTTATATTCGCTTATAATACAGCTTAATCTACAATTCCTCGTCCCACTCCATGAATCCGCATCCGTGTTCTGGGGTGAAGGTCGCGATAGCTCTGCTTTTCCAGCTAGCATTCGCGCCTGGCTTACGCCCTTTTGTCATTTACCCAGGGATTGCCGTGATGACAAAAACTCAAAGGCTCATCCAATGAGGAGTTCGATCGTCGGTTAAGATGCCGCCTTCCCACGGCTTAATGTTGCAACTTGAACTGAGGCAGTACTCTGCTCCCCTTTGTTCCACTCAGACAGTCGCAACTATAGCGGCTGCTAGATCAAGAGCGTCTACATATAGCTATGTCTTCCAATACTACCCCCGCACGTTCGCCCCTGGAGCTTTTCGTCTACCAGGAAAGAAAAGTCGCTCTCCTCCCGCCCTCCGACGCACGATGTTCGCTTGCTATTCTCGTAAACGCTCTCAACAGCTACCTTACGACTTTCGAATCGACCAACTTTCAGGCTGCTGTGGATCTGGCTAAAGCGACATTTCCTTCATTGAAACCCGCCCTCAGAAGCGCATCACCTTTTCCGCGGTTCTCGTTGATTATCCGGACCATGGAAGCGTCGAAATCGGGCCGCAAACTTAGGAGATCACCTCTGCTGGAGTAGACACTCTCGAAGTGGGCATTATAGAAGATGTCTCTCAGCCTAATTTCGATTCGCCGGAAGCGAGCGGATCCTCTCTGGCTGCAATTGTCCCTACCGCTCTTGCAGCCGCCGGTCCACCGAAAGTGGAAGGACCGGACAGGTAAATGGTGACCACTTGGATATGCAACCATGTCCTATCTAAAATGCACCTCTTCAGGTCACTGCTCAAGAACCCAGCAGCGAGCACTTTGACCATCAAGCACACGTCGGGAAAGATAACGACGCTCACGGACGTCCGTCCCTCAGACACAATCGGCAACTTGAAGCAAAGGATCTGGAGTGTAGAAGGGACTCCAACGCATAGGCAACATCTGATTTTCTCTGGTAAGATATTGGCGGACGACCGAAGCCTCTCGAGCTACGGTGTCCAAGACCTATCTAGTATATTCCTCGTCCTCTTCCACTTCTATTGATGTCAAAGATACAGCTTTGGAAACTTCTTGGCCCCAGCTCCCTCTTTTTCGCGGTTGTGCTTCTTCAGTATTGGCAACGCCCGCCCCGCCTAGCCCGGGCAGGCGCGTGGTGTCCTTTTCGGAGTGTGTCGGGCATCACATTGACCACCTTGCTTTCCTTACTGAGATGAAAGCCCTGGCCCGTTTATGTCGAATTTCGAGGAAGCTGAAAGCAGCTTGTCGCCTGTCCGCATGATGTACGAAGAGACCGACTAGTCCATGGCAGGTGCTGTTCATCAGTGATGGACGAATTCTTCGAAGATAGTTTCGTCGAAGACAATATCCCGGTGGATTTGGAAGCGTGAACCCAACGACCACGACCCTATTATACTCGTCACGTTGTCTAGGAAGTAGCGGGCCTCGAAGCGCGTAAGATTCGGCCCCATTTTGATTTTCATCATGCCTGTAGTCGATTATAATCAGTGCGGCGCATGCATTTCGAGTTAGGTTTTGCCCCGGAAAATGAGCGGTCGTGGTTACCGACAATGTCACGCCAAGACCCGATCTTTCGTTCTTATTTCTCATTCTTCTTTTTCACTGCACCCCGCAGTCGAAGTTTGATCCGCGCCTGGATCGTAGTTCTCGGGTAGTTTGGAACGTTCCCGGGTCACCCGCAGCTACGCCCTCCGAAGACACTCTCGGGGGTGCCTTGACGTGATCGTCAAAATGCTCAGTGCAAGAAGCAGTACACGTACTTCGAAGCGGCGAGGTAATCTCTGCCTCCCTTGCTTGCGGTTCTTAATTAAGTGCTCGCCTAACTCCGAGACCCGTGTGGAGGCACCACTTGAGTGTCCAATTCGGGACAGATCCGCCGACGACCCTTGACAAAGTGCATGTCCCAATCTGGGAAGTTGGCGGAACGTCCAAATCCGCGACTGAACAATCAAAACTTGATGGTGACTCTCCGGCGTCTTGTTTCCGACGGGGTTGGGGTCATATGGCCAGCAGAGTTTCGGTGGACGGGTGCATCCCCTGTCAACAACCGGGCGCATGGAGCCATTCTCTTCGGCTCATGGTTTTATGTATGTACTTTATTTGACTGTGTTCTCATACGCGATAGGTTGCTCACTGCTTGACTTCACGCCATGTGCTCCGGAGAACAGCCCTCAAAACGCGGCCGGGGGAGAAGCGACTTTGGGTAGGGCGTATCAGTTATCGGCGAACTATACCCTTGCTAGCTGGGGAATGCCGTCGCGAAGCCCGCCCGACCTCCTTACCCACGTGTCTTTGACCGAAAATGGCGGCTCATAGAATTGTGCTAGGTGCAGCGAAAATCCAAAGCTTCGGGCCGACAGAGTCTCGATCGTGAACGGCAGGATCGGTCCGATAGTGCACGCCGTTAGAATTTCAGCCTCTCAAACCAGGCGAGCAGCACCAAAGCCACGCGACTATATAAGGCTTGACCAGCGCTAGGCGCTCTTGTACTGAGACCACAAGTTCGAACAGTTCCCTCTATCCCCCAGAAATTTGATGGTGTCCCTTACTCCAGCGCTCGTCTGCCGCATCTGCGGCCGCTCTTTTACCGTGGGCTTTCGAATTTTGTCCCAGTCTCTACACGACGTCGTCACTAATTCCATCTTCTAACCCCTCATCCAGGCGCGCCGCGTTCTCCGTCTACACTGCACTATCCAGTGAGTTCGCTTCAGCCAATTTCTTGTCTACGCGATCTTGGCTCACAATCTCGACCTGAGGCATCGCTTAAGGCCTGCATTTGGATGCCCCATTCTAAACTGCTCTCACCGGTTCGTTCTTCGTTCTCAACCGTATCTTAGGACGGCAAAGTGTCTGATCACCCATCATCTAGAAGCAATACGAGAGATGGGATCGGCCGGCATGTGCATCGTCGGCATCAAGATGTGCTTTCTGTCGCGATGGCGATTCTCAACTTCATGGATGATCCCCTACTCGAGTTCCCGCTTCTAGCTATCCACAGCTGAGCACCGGCCTCGCCAGGACGGAGTGCCCACCTCCGTCCTCAGTATATTTAGCTTCTCGATGTTCGCCTACTTGTCCGTGAACATTTTGTTTCTCGCATACCGCCAATTGCAGAGAATGCGTCTCGTCCCCGCCCCTCCTGGTGTGCGCGCCCTGGCCGCAATTTCGCTGCTTCGCACGGGGTATTTTCTTTCCCGGTTCCTCCCCCCTAGCCTCTCTAAGATTCAGTTATCTCACTCCGTAATAAACGCCCGTCCGTGCAGTCACGATGTTTGTACGATGAATTGTGACCACGTAGCTCTCAATGTCTACCAGACTCGCGACTCAACTGCGCGCGGACCGAGAGCCGAGCTATGTACATCATGAATTAGAAAGCCGAGGTGAGCTCTGTTCATAGGCGATCACCGGCAGAGCGGGCGCAGGTCCTGTCGAGGCGCCACTTGCATTTCCAATTCGGGACAGACCCGGCGGCGACCCTTTCCAAAGTGCAACGTCCAAATTCACAACTCAATTAACCAAAATTTAATTGTGATTCTCCGCCGTCTCTCGCATCTTGTTTCCTGTGGAGCGGGGTCATGTGGACAACAGGGTTTCGGTGGACGGTGCCCTGTCACGAAGTCGTGCTTTTCCGCTGATATTATTCCCATGTCAAGGTTTCGATGGTGCTCTCATACGTGTCATTTTGCTCACTCCTTTGACTTTACATTCTGTGCTCCGTACGCGTAGAACAGCCCTCAAACGCGGCCTAGAAACGAATCTGAGGAGGGCGTATCATTAGCGGCGACCTTTCAATGAACGCCGTCGTGCAACAACTATCCACGTGGCTTTAACGGAGAACGGCGGCTCCGGCTCAGTGGAATCCAACCAGCTAATAACTGCGCTAGACCCAGTGCAGCTTTGAGCCGACAAACTCGTGTTAAAACGCGGGTCCGATATAGTGCACGACATGCGAATTTCAAACCATGATAATTTCTTAACTGGGCGCGAGCAGCTCCCTCGCAAATATATAAACCTAGCTCTACATGCACTAGGTGATCATCATCTCGCGTTCTCTACCACCTCGAACACCCCATAAATTCGATGAAACGCTCTACTCGGAAGCACGTCTGTCGATTCTGTGGCCGCTGGCTTGCCGTGGGGTTTTCTATTTTAGTCTTCCACATGACGTCGGCACTAACGTTCACCCTCTTGTAATCTCTCGTTCAGACGCCGGTGGCTCTTCGCGAGCACATCGCTCGGTGAGCTCTTTTCAGTCCATTGTCGTCTTTGTGATCTTGGCTCACGCCCTGCCTTTAGGCATGAAAAGAGGCGGACGTATTCATGCGAGTGCGGAAAGGTGTTTTTGTGGCGAACATCGCGAGCACGCTGCCGGACTAAGGACAGGTTAAGGTCCTTTGAATGCCCCGTTATCGGCTGCTCTTACCGGTTCGTCCTTGTCACGAACGTGTCCTACGACGTCAAGATGTCTGACCGTCCATCCTTTAGGGGCAACCACCCGCGGAGTGTCAGCCAGCACCAGAGACTTCAGCATCCAGATGACCCCTCTGTCGCGATCTCGGCTCTCAGCTTGACGGATAATTCTGCTCTACCCATTACTTTCCATGGCTGAGCAATGGCCTCGCCTAGATAGGTTGTCGCCGTCATCGTTAGCTTCTCGATGTTTGCCGACCTTGTCCGGAAACCTTTTGTTTCTCGCGAAAATGAATGAGAATGCGTTCTGTTAACTTCCTTTGGGCGCGCACCACCCGGAATGTACGCAGCTACCTACACTGATGATGAGTCCGTCCGCTCTAAGGTGAAGTATATACTCGAAGGCGATCATTGGTGGGGGCGGGCGCATGTCCGCCGTCGGGTACTAGATTGAAGATAGCGCGTGTGCATGACCGCTCGAGGGCGTTTCTTGTTTCTTCCAGTCCGGTCCGAAACCTTTGTTTCTACAGTATCCGCTCATACTCGTTTACTGCTCCTCCCCTGAGTCCGTTCCGTACTACTCGTGTGGCGGCGCCACTTGCATTTTCAAATAAGGTCAGACCCGCCGACGACCCTTTCCAAAGTACACGTCCGGATTTGGATGTTGGCGGACCGCCCAAATTCACAACTCAATTACAAACCAAAATTTAATTGTGATCCCCCGCCGCCTCTCGCATCTTGTTTCTTGGCGGCTGGGGTCATATGGACGACAGGGTTTGGACGGGTGCATCAACCGGGGGTTCTCCGAAGTCGTTCCTTTCCGCTGAAGTTTCATTTATTTACTCCCATGACGGTACTCTCATACTCGATACCTTGGTCACTCCTCCTTGACTCGCAACACTTCCACCGTACGCGTAGAACATCCCTCAACCGCGGCCCAGAAACGAATCTGAGGAGGGCGTATTATTATCGGCAATCTTCCGTTGAACGCCGTCGTGCAGCTTCTATCCACGTGTCTTTGACGGAGAACGGCGGCTCCGGCTCAGTGGGATCCAACCAGCTAAGAACTGCACTAGACCCACTGTAGCTTTGAGCCGACAAACGCGGTTCCGATATAGTGCATAGCATGCGAACTTCAAACCTAACCGGGGACGAGCAACTCTAGCGCCCTCGCGCATATATATACCTCTGCCTGCACCTGCACTGGGCGATCACCACCTCGCGCTGCCAGCTCGACAAGTTCTCTCTCAGATCCGATGAGACTCTTTACTCGAACGCACGTCTGCCGCTTATGCGGCCACGGGCTTGCCGTGCGTTTTCCATACTCGCCTCCCACATGACGTCATCACTAACGCCCTCTTGTAACTTCCCTTTCAGACGTCGTTTGCTCTCCGCGCGCACATCGCTCAGTGAGCTCTCTTCGGTCCATTTTCGTCTCTGATCTTGGCTCACGTCCTGACTTTAGGCATGAAAAGAGGCGGAAGTATACATGCGAGTGCGGAAGGGTGTTTTTAGATCGAAGATCGCGGTCACGCTGTTGCAGAAAGGACAGGTTCTCATGCCCCGTTGTTGGCTGCACTTACCGGTTCGTCCTTGTTCACGAACGAGTTTTATGACGTCGAAATGCCTGATCGCGCATCATTTAGGTGCAAGTGGCGGTCGACACTCAGCCGGCACAAACGAATTCAGCATCAAGATGGAGGCCTGTCTGTCGCGATCTCGCTTCTCACCTTGACGGACAATCCTATCACTTTCCATAGTTGAGCAATGGGTCCCGCCGGGTCAAGTCACGCATGCCCGCCGTCGTCATCTTTACCTTCTCGATGTTTGTCTACCTCGTCCGTAAACCTTAAGCTTGTCTTTCTCGCGAAAAGGAATGAGCATGCGTGTTATCAACTTTGCGCGCACCACCCGGAATGTACGCGGCTGTGTACTCCGTATTTTCCTCCCCAATATCCCTTGAGATGCGGCTATTGTGGGCCGTAACGAACAATTCTCCGCGCGGTCACGATATGTGACCAGTTGTGATTGATGATTCGTTGTTCCGCCCCGCTCGTCTAGTTAGGGACAGACCCGATGACGACCCTTTTCAGAGTGCATGTCCAAATCTGGAAGTTGCCGGACCATCCAAATCCCCGACTCAATAACCAAAACTTAATTGTGATTCTCCGCCGTCTCTCGCATCTTGCTTCCTGGGGGTTTGGGATCATATGACCGGAAGGGGTTTCGGTGGGCGGAGCATCCCCTGTCGACAACCCGGGGCGTTTTCACAATTCAAGGCCGCTGACGTTTTTGCTTATTTACTTCTCCTCGCCTACACATCGTTAAAAAATGCCCGATGTCAAGGCTCTGACGGTGTTCTTATGCGTGGTACCTTGCTCACTCCTTGACTTTGCATCATGTACTGGATCCGGAGAACGGCTCTCAGAACGCGGCCAGGCGGGAAACGAACTTGAGGAGGGCGCATCATCATCGGCATTCTTTAGGTAAACGCCGCGGGGAGCTATCCTACGTGGAAACGGCGCCTCCGGCTTCGCGAATCGTGCAGGATAAAATCCAATTGGCCAAGACCTGCGCTAGCCCCAGTGTAGTTTCAAGCCGACGGACTCTTGTGAACGTAAGGGCTGGGTCCGATGGTGTGCGACGTTCGAATTTCAAACCTCCCAGACAGGGCAATCAACGCTAACGCCCTCACGCATATATAGACCTCTGCCAGGACTGAGCGATCGCGATATCCCGCCTCTGAGAACACAAGCTCGAACAACTTTTTCTCTTCCCCAAGAAAATTCGATGCAGTTCTTTACTTCGAAGCACGCCTGCCACACCTGCGACCGGATTCTTCCCGTAAGTTTCCTATCCATGCCTCTCACCTGACGTCGACACTAAAGCCCTCTTGTAACCTCTCCTTCAGACGTTCGGGGCTCTTAACAGGCACACCTATGCTCAGTGAGCTCGCGCTCCGACCCATTTTTCGTCTCTGTGACCTTGGCTCACACCTCGACCTTAGGCATGAACGTGGGCCGAAGTATATATGCGTCTGCGGGAGGCGGTTTTTGACCCCAGGAGCGCGGTCACGCTGCCGCGCAAGGCACTCGGGGTCGTTTGCATGCTCCTTCCTCGGTTGCTCTTACCGGTTCGTTCGTGTTCGCGACCGTGTGGTATGACGTCGAAATGCCTGATCATGTCATTATAGGGGCAAGAGTAGCGAGGGTCTCAGCCAGCACGAACAACTCCAGCATCAAGATGACCCCTCTGTCGCGATGGGGTCTCTTAGCTTGACAGATCGTCCCATCACTTACACCCATTATGCATAGTTGAGCACCGGTCTCGTCTGGCTAGGGTACGCACCCCCGTCCTCGTCGTCGTTAGCTACTCGATGTTTGCCTACTTCGTCCGTGAACCTTTTGTTTCTCGCGAAAATGAATGAGGATGCGCCCCGTTCCCTTTGCGCGCTCAACCCGAAGGCACCCAGCTGTGTACCCGGTAGTTTCCCTCGCCGGGCGTTCCGACAAGCCCCCTGAGATGCGGTTGCTGTGGTCGGTAACAAACGCCTCTCCGGGTGGTCGCGATGGGTGACGAGTTATAATCAAATAGCTCTGATATCGCAGCCGCACTCGCGACTCGATTGCGCAGAACGATAGGCCGGTGCACGGTATGGATTTAAAATCCTCGATGAAGTCGATTGAAAGGCGGTTACTGATGGGGGCGGGCGCATGTCCGCTGCTATTGAAGATGACGTACGCATGACCGCTGGAGGGCGTTTTCTCGTTTCTCCAAGTGCGGACCGAAACCTTTCTTTCTCTTCATTCATTCATTCACTGTTAATCTCATCCGAATTCATATATAAACACGTTCAATGTCGAGGTGGGACGATGCGACGGGAACCAAGGCTCTCCATTGTGATGTTCTACCTCATGTAACGACGCCTTCGAATCACCTCGAGCCATTCACTCGAAAGAACACCTTTCGAAAAAATAACCGAGGCGAGACACGAAGTTTCAGTGGCTTTGATTATCCGCGATCGTTGGATTTTGCTAGGGTGAACGCCGTCGCGGAACTTGCCCGAACGCTCCTAGCCACGTGCCCTTAACGGAGAGATGGTCCAGGATTCAGGGAGCCGCGCTAGACCCCGGTGTCAGCCTCGACCCTGGCCATGGGATGCATGATTCATGAAGGCGCGGCGTTCGAATTTCAAAAACGTGATAACCTCTCGGACGGGGCGACCGACGCTAGCGCTCGCGGGCGTATATAACTTGACACGAATCCCCATTATTACTTACCCCCGATTCATTTTCCTCTACGTCTATCATCGACCTTACAAGCTCGAACGCCCTTTTTCTCCACCCTCAATGTCGATGGAACTCGTTACGCCTTCGCGCACCTGCCTCTCCTGCGGGCGTTCTTTTGGCGTACGTTTTCGATCCATACATCGAAATTGACATCCTGACCACCACCTCGACCTATCATTCAGTTGTTCGCGGATCTCCGCCGTCACATCAACGTTCAGTGAGCTCACGTCAAATGTGTTCTTTTTCTGTCTCTTGTGGCGGCTCACGTTCTGTCTTTAGTCATCAAACGACGTCTCTCTACCCATGCAAGCACTGCGGGAAAGTCTTTCGCAGTCGATCGGGAAGTTCACGCTGCACAGCTGGACACTTGAGAACGTTTGGCTGCCCCATTGGTGGTTGCGTCTACCGGTCCGTCCACGACCATGTCTTGCGTCCTTCTGATTATCTGACCGCCCGCCGTTTTAGCAGTGCTAAGAAAGTCGCTGTCAAAACCCACATCCGCCGTCGACATCAACCCGCTCTTAATGTGGAGCCCTTGTCCTTGAGATATTAGTACGGCCTTCGGGTCACCATCTGACTGCATGGATATTTCGGACAGCTAGATCCAGCCAGCCCCGACCCAGCTGACTGTATGAGTTACCCAGCATCTTCTTCCTGACAATAATACATCGGTACTTGTGTATCTCTTGCTTCTCCTTCTTAGTCGAGCCCTTTTCTCTGTTGCCGCGATATTCATACTTGTCTATATTTCTCTCCTTAGGCTATAATCGTCGTTTTTACCCATACTCCACTTCGATGATGGTGATCCACAGCTCTCTGCCTTATTCAGATGCTCCATCTGTACTCGCGAAGTTCAATAAACCACCCTCCACTTCTACTACTGATCTGTGATGGACGCCTCTCCGGGCAGCTATGATATGTGTGACGAGCTATCCAAGGACCTGATTGCGAGCAACGAGAGTCTGGGATTCGGCAAGGAGTTAGACGGCTCGTTTGTAGTCCGCCACCAGGGCGTCGCCTGTGTGGGTCCGACTCTGGAACCAAATGAAAGACAGAATCCAGAAGATCGGCCAGGCTGCTGCAGTCTCATAGAGACGCTTTGGTCTGGCACTCGTACGAGCTAGAACATTACCGGATCGGGCCGGAATCCTCTATTATTCTCATCGCGAAGGCGACCCAGTCGATAAAGCCTACGCTGTTTGTCTGGCCACGCCCTTCCCAGAGTCGCATCGGAGTCCAGAGCTCGCTCTGGCTAGCTCCGTGGTTAGGAACGGGAATGAAATATGAGTATACTATAATTTATCGTACAAACGATCATATGATAGGACATCCCCTCACGTGTACCGGAGTGGGGAAGTCGCGCCTCGGGCATGCCATCGTGCGGGGCTCAGGTGCAACCGGGCTGGAACAACGGGAATCGAGCGAGCACACTCGGCTATGTCCGCGAGCCGACGCATCTGCTCCGCCGCAGATGCTCGCAATCCATCGTGCTGCTTCAAAAAAAAGACAAGTTAGTAAAAAATGGGGTTCGTTGTCGATGGATCCACTGCGGTGGGCGTTTGTAGCCAGAAATTTGATTCGTAATTGACCGAGGCAGTCGGGTTGAGTTTCTACCAAAACCAGTCTTTGGACCGCCTAGGTAACAATTTCTCCAGACAGATGTGTTTGACGTCATCACATCCTCAGGAGCAGATTTACTCAAGCTCGCGACGGCGGCTTGGAGTAAAACCATTCTCCACTGCCTGGAATTACGTGTTTTTCTTAATTTCAAGACTTCTCTGCAGCCGCGACGTGTATGCCCAATTAGCGAGAGATCCGGCGTCGACCCTGAGGTGCATCTACATCCGGGAAATTGGCGGCGGACCGTTCAAATCCGCGAAGAAAACCATTATTTTGACTTGCTGGGAGGACATCACCCCCGCGCTCGCCCAACCTCCTGTCCGCGTGTATTTTACGGAGAGCAGACCTGAGCAGACCCTCCGGAGGACCATATTACCCAGGGATCTTGAGGGGAGTGGCGCTAGTCTAAGAGGAGCTTTGACCCGACAAGAACCCAGGGTCGTGGGGTGCAGCGCACAACCTATTTCGCGTTGTTTAAATTTCAAATGACGTACGCCTCCGCAACTGGCTCCGATCTCACCAACGCTCTCATGCGCATATATTCGGTATCTGGCACCCCCTCTTTCATCATTTACTTTCTTTTTTATCCCTCCCGTCGTCTAATATCCCACGCTCCACAAACTTGCTCTTCGCGTCGAAAGTCCGATGGAAAACTCTAATAGTAGGATCCCTTGTTCCTATTGCGGCCGTCTTATTGCGGTGCGCGTTTTCGGTACCAATACTAGCCTCACGTCCTCACTAACATCGTCTCGTTACGTTTCTCAGACTCCTGCCGCTCTCCGTCGGCACGTTGGCGCTCGGTGAGCTAGTTTCGGTCAATTTTCGACCTTTTTTTTTTTGGCTCACGTGGCAGTATTAGGCATGGACAAAGGACTTGGTACTTATGCGAATGCGGGAGACAGTTTTCGGATCCAGCGACGCTGTTAATCTGCCGATCGAGGCACATTAGGCCACTCCGCTGCCCCTTTCTTAATTGCTCTTTCCAGTTCGTTTTTAACCCCGTTTAAGTCAGTATGAGAACCTGATATCACGTTATTCAGGAGTAATAGGAGGGGCTGTCTAAGACAGCATATGCGACGCCAACATCTAAACTTCCTTTGAGTCGAAATGTTGAGACTGAGCTTGGGGATTGATCACACGCTACCGCGGGCTGGTTTTCGATCATCTACGGATATCCTGACTTCTTTCTTGGGCCGATTGGTTTTTCTCTACTATTCCCTTTCCGTACTTCCAGCCTGAGCGGGCAGTTACCGCGCGACTATGCTTTCGACACTGGCATTCTTTCACTTTTGTTTGTCGGCTTCTTACGGAATATTTCTGCGCTGCGACCGGTTGCGATGGAAGAATAGATCTGGAGCCCGCGTATGTATCCGAAAGTCGGGGCTCGATGAAATTGCTTTAAACTCGGCAAGGTAATTCCCCGTCAAGGGTCGTCATTTCAACGTCACGCTGTACATCCTTTAAAATCCAGAAGACGGCACGCTCTCTAACGGGTAGGACTCGTGTCAGCCTTCATTCACATATATATGTACTTACCAATACTCTACGTGGCCAGATTGCGACCCCTCTCTGTCGCGATATCTGTCTTCGCCTACGATCCGCCTTTCCAGGTTCCAACTCATCAGCCCCAAAATTTGCTCCACACTTCTATTCGGTTTCAGTCGTTCTAAGCCTATCCTTTTCAGCTGCTTCTTTTAACCGGTGTCTACGTGGCTAGGACTGTTGTTTTGCGGCTCTTTCGTTAGACTCTCACCAGTTGGAACGTCGACTCTCAGTACGCTTTCTTCCATTCGCTTTTGCCGGCTTGGTTTCGGCTCACATATCAACTCCAAGGATCGAGGGCAGGTCCATGTTCAAGTGCGGATGCGGGAAACAGTATAGGTGGAGATCAAGCGCATCACGCTGTCAAAGAAGCCACTCGCTACGCCACTCGCTGTGGGGTTGCCCCGCCTCGGACTGTGTTTACCGGTTCGTCCACGGCACTCGCCGCCCGCTTCTTCGGTGCATCCGACCTACTCACTTACCAATACCATAAGCGACCGGACATGCGACTCCATAATGCACCACATCGAAGCGCAACATGCGGGTTACTGGGAAATCCAGCTCCTCTTATTCCTGGCAATGGACTTGATTTTCCCTACCTACCAATCCTAACGCCAGTCAACCGTCCTTGTAGCCCGGCTAGGACTCGATCATAATATAATGTGTATGCTGTTTGGTTACCGTTCCATAGAGTTCGGGATCCCGGCTCTTTGCACAGCAGACTTTAGCTCGCTACTCAACGTACAGTAAGTACTTGGCACACCCCAATTGTTCTCGATTGTCCAAGGTAATTGGTCTCCCGATCGGCGTTCTCTAGGACTGCGCAACATAGTCAACCTCTCAAAGACTGGAACTCTGTGCATATCATGGTTCAGGCACGCTTCTCGACATGGACTGGCAGAGTTTCGCATGACGGCAGCAGGACAATTAAAGAGTAGTCATCCTGTCACAAGCCTCAATCAGTCGCTCACTCGCTATCTTCACCTTGCCCGCCAAGGTCACCTCCCCGATGGAAATGGTGACAGCTCGACTTGCCAACCTACCCTTATGCAGACCCTTATGCTCTGCAGGCACAGGCACGCCTCCCCTTTGATATTCGTTCGGCGCTACGATCGTTCTCTCCCTCTCAAAAGCCTTTCTCATCGTCTGCATCTCCCAACTCTCCATAAAAGTTTCAGGATTCCGTTCCGGGGCTCGCTTGTGTCGTCTATATACCAACGAAAAGTGGTTTTGCGCTGCCTGCGCCGCTTGTGCCGTCTCATCTCACTTCGACCCTATTTGATGCGTCCCTTCTTCTTCTTCCATCTTCGGCATGGCCTCTCCTCGTCCGCCTTTGATATCAGGCAGCCTCCGCTGGCAGACAAACCGGGGCGACGTTGACATAAAGCATGAGAGTCGGGCGGCCTGTCGAAGTATACAATCACGCGACCGTGAGTTTTGGCCTTGGATGCGATGGTCAGTAAGTTTGTAGACTTCTGTAAGCTAAAGCTGGGTCTGTTTCTTCGACAGCGAGGGCGCTCGGGGAATATCGACAAACGGGCTTTCGATCCGCTCTAGCTCTCTGGCCGGAAACCCGCCCTTTCACGAGGTGTAGAGTCGCCAAATTAATGTCATTCGGTCGCTGCCTGCATCCTCCATGTCGACCGCAAACTTGTTAAGCCAGGGCAACGTTATGAGAAAGACTTCGGTGGTGCCGTCATTGAATTCCGTTTCACCGGCTCGCTTTTGCTTGACACGCAACACCTTCAGGAAGTGATATGACCAGCCTTATTGGGGGAACTCTTCACCCGGCTCTTGTGCTTCAAACCGACCAAGTTTGGTTCTACTTTACTTAGTCCAACGAGGTGACCCTGCTCTAAGTTTGACTTCTTGGCAGCTATCTTCACCGCTCATTTGTTTTCTTCTGACCGACGATATATTTCCTGATGCCTTCACTACAATCCGTATCCTGCGACTTCGCCCTTTGCACCATATATCTTTCTTTTTGACTATCATTTATATACCCATTTCAATGGTCATGGATGATCGCATAATGCCCCTATGGTCAGCCAATGAGCAAGGTGCCGTACAGCCGTAGGCTGTGCCTTATTTTCAAGTGATAAGCGTGTACCAGCTCATTGAATTCTGAGATAGAGCCGAATCACTAGTGTCGGGTTCCGGACAACGTTGGGCGCTTCCGATGGAGGGCCCATCATCGGCGCTGTTCCGCGACAGGCCCCGGCCAGCGCTTATTTCTCACAGTTCAATGTTTCTATATAAATGGTAGCTATTCATTCGTGCCTGGACCACCACTTCCTCACGTTAACACCCGGATATCATCTCTCTGTCACCAAGACATAGCTCGTGATGCCTCCAGCTCCCAGCTCCTGCTGTTCAAGCCTAGACGAGCGCACGAAAGTCGGCTCCGTTGATTTCGAACCACCCGAAGCGAAGCAACGCCCATCTTCCACGTCTCCGCTTACGCATTTAATCCAGAGTACCTTCCGAAACGCTGTGAATCTAGCGATGACGTTCGTGGGTCTCAAAAGGGAAAGTTGGCCATCGGTGGCCCTAAAGTCTGGTAAGTTGCAATCTTATGAGATTTGGGGGTATGCGGCGACTAAGTTCAAGTTA
>WSTX01002842.1:0-15289 GCA_019633405.1 Tulasnella sp. 408 | reverse complement strand
AACCTAACCTAACCTAACCTAACCTAACCTAACCTAACCTAACCTAACCTAACCTAACCTAACCTAACCTAACCTAACCTAAAAAATATTCTACAAACATGAACAAACACTCTTTGCATGCTACTTGCCCCAACGCTTGTCTCTGTACCACCATTGCTCTGTGTGCCCTGCTGCTCTCTCACTCCTGTGCACTTGTCCTTCACCCTCTCTGCTCACTCTGTCCCTCCTCTACCTTGCCCTGTTTTCTGCTTACTTTCCCCTCTCCGCCACCCCTGCCTGCTGCTCACACCACTTGCCCCATCCCTTCAAACTCTTCGCTTCTCCCTGCAACTGCCCCCGGTTACCTCTTGCCCTGTCACCCTTCGGTCTTGTCTTACCACTTGCAGTTGAACCCCCCTCCACTGGACCCCCACTCCCCCTTGCTGCCCCCACTTCTGTGCCCACCTTCACTCCTTCCCTTCTGGCTTCACCCTTACTCGTCTTTGGCCCTCTTACTGCTTGCACTTGCCCCCCTGGGTTACTCGTTCCCTTCTCACTCCCTCATCTCTCCCTTCCTCCTTGTCCTCAACCTTTCTCTATCTCAGTCCTTCTCTGTCATCCTGTTCTTTTCCTTAACCCTTTGTCCTTCCATTCAACTATCTGCACATCTGGGTATTGCAGCGTTTCATTCAGCCCAACTTCCTTCTCATTCACCCGTACACTTCCACTCTTCCCTCACCCTTCACCCCTCAATTCCCATACAGCCTCTCCTCAGCACTCAACCTCACCCACCAATCTTCATCATTCACAGCAGCCCATATCACACAACTTACATCACAACAAGGGTCTCCTCACATGCCATCACACTGGGTGAACCCTTGCCCAATCTATATTAATCCTATTTATGACAACTAATACAGACCCACCTTTATTCTCACCATCTACTGACCAGTCACCTTCCCAGGCACACATGAGACTGCTGGTAACTGCCCTGTGAACATGGAGAACTGTGTCAAGACAATGCCCGATCACTTAGACATGCCAGGGGGCCTACACACCATGTTGACAACTTCATATCCACGGCCAGCAATTGAGAAAGGCGGTGAGGCGGCCCAAACCGGTGAGGGATCGCTGTTGAACAGGTCCACAACTGTGTGGAAGATGGCGAGAGGTCTAGAACGGTGTTGGGGCGACTCAAACGGCATCTTCAAGGTCGAGAAGAATTGCGAAAGCCGTTGCTGACGGAACTGGGTGGAATCACCACTGAGAAAGTCGCCAAGAGGTCGAGAGGGAGAATCTGAGGTCAAAACTCGCGGCGGAGGATGTGGCCAGAGGGTGGAAGACTGCCATGAGGGGGAAAGAGGCGGCAGAGCAAGTTGAGCGGCAGCCAGACGTTAGAAAGTGGTGGTGGGAGGTCAAGCTGTTGCGGCGAGGGGGTGAAAAGGCGGCGGCAACAGGTTGAGAGACGGTGACGCGAAGTCAAAGACAACGGCGAGGGTCAGGGGACGGTAGCGAGAGACCGAAAGGCACTGGAGGGACAGCGGCAAAGGCCGGGTGACGATTGTAAAAGGTTGAAGTGCTGTGACGAGCGGACCAACAGCATTGGAAGACAGTGGCGAAGGCTGGCAACAGTCGCCGACGTCGAAAGGGTCAGCACAAAGCTTACCTAATGCACGGGATGCATGCCGAACGTGATACGCAACGCCTGCCTCATCCCGAGTGTAAGCCAGCAAGCTCATGAGACGGAGAGAAGCGACGCACCCTCCTTGGAAGTATCCACAGAACGCAGGACATTCCAGACATCGCGGTGAGGGAGGGAGGCTGTATCGGTTTCCGTTATAAACATGTGTTCCTCAGACCGTGATTGATTTCACTCAAGCGAAGACTTGTAGCCCCAAGCATAGAGAGCGGCACCGGCGGCGTAGAGGTTCTTGCGGCCTGTCAATGACGGGTGCTCAGCAAAGCGCGGGTCCTGTGTAATATATTTGGGTCAGCCCATACCGTTTGCAAACCATTTGGCGAGACAGGGATTCTTTGCGGGGTCGTAGCCGAATGTGCAGTTTTGGAAGACGATGTGAGGCTTCTTGAGAGTGACCAGGGTGGTCTCTTCAACACGACCTGCAAGGGTTCCGAAGGTTAGCAACCCACTCGATCCTTCTACGTTGGTGACAATCCACCTTGCAAATTTGGTGGAGAGTGAACGAGAGGCTTGATGTTCTACTTCTTGAGACAGTCGCGGTCACCGATACCAGAGTGTCAAGATATCGAAATAGTCAGCAAATTTCGCTGATGTTTCGCAACGCGCCACACACCATCACCAACTTGTGAGTCTCGAAAGGGAACTTGAGAAGGCGGGGATTCTGGTTGTGGACTTCCATGAGACGGTTGCGGACGCTCGAGCTGAACGAGCAGGCTGCGGTTAGCACCGCACCTCTCGAGTCGTGTAAGAAACGACTCACCGAGTTCCATTGGCTTGCTTGGTGAGAGTGATCCAAGATCCACCTTGAGCCTCGTCGTTTCTCCAGTCGTTGTAGTCCTCATTGACGACGGGTTCACGACCGGTACGGATGGCAGTGACGAGATCGACGAGCTGTTGGTCGGGGTAGTCCGTCAAGAGTCTGTCCGGTGCGGTGTGAGCGACGTGTCGTAAACCAGGAAAGTGGCCGCACTTACGAGGTCGGGTGCAGCTGGGTGCTCAACCATCCTCTGTAGCCATGGCCGATTGGCAGGCCGAGACCGTTGGGAAGCCAAAGGTTGTTTTCGACCCTGCTGTAGTACTTGGCCATGTTTTGCCATCCCCAAGTCTCGTCGTTGAACATGTTCTGCAGCTGCTCAAAGTCCCATTTGTGTGGGATGAGGTTGATGAGGGCGTTGTGGATGGTGCAACCGCCGAGACCTTGGGAGCGAGGATACCAGGTCTTGACGTCGCCGTACTTGGTTCCCTTGGGGTAATGGTTGACATAGTAGTCGAGGGAGCTGCCACGGAAGGATATTAATGGGCGGTATGGGTGAGCAAAGGAACATTGAACGTACATCTCAGGATCTTCAGTAGCTTGGATGAGATAGAGCGGGATGGTGGTGTTGAAGGTGACCTGAGAGCGGGACAAGCAGATGATCAGCTGGCTGCTTAGGGGACGCGAGAGAGGCGAGTGACTCACATGGTCCTTGCCAGCCTCGATCACCAAGGTCCTCCAACCCTCTGCGGCGAGCCTTGACGCAAGGGGGCCTCCACCAGCTCCGGCACCTACGACAAGGAACTATTGGAAAGGCGTGACAAGCTGCTGTCAGGATGACGTCGGTGAAATGATGCTAACGTACTCACGTCTTAAGTGCTGTCGGCGAGGTTGCTCTGATGCTAACGTACTCACGTCTTAAGTGCTGTCGGCGAGGTTGCTCTGGATATCTTTGTCGTCGCAGTCTGGGAGGTCCTTGACGGCTGGCTCTGGAACGTAGAGTTGCGAACCGGTGTCGATGGTTGTAAGGGCCGATTGATCGGAGGGATCCAAGGTGGAATAACCAAAGAGGTTTGAGAAGACGAGGGGTGCAAAAGTGGGGATCTTCCTGATGGCCTACTCGAGGGCGAGAGGAGAGGACGAGGTGAAGACTGGTGATGAGGATGCGGTGCTGGAGGGAGGGATTGACGGCACCGTTTCCTCCGCTGGGTCCATCTGCAGGAGAATCGTACGGTGAAGACGCCGGGATCTGCAGGAAGCGTCTGAAGGGCTGCTGGTCATCGATCCATCTTCGCTGGCGTGTGGGGGGCTGTCTCTCGACTCCCCCTCTTCTACCATCTCGGAGAAATAGTCGTCCTCCCTATACCGTCCGCATTTCCGTCGTCGTCCCCGACTTCTATAGTCGGACCAACGTTTGATCACCCCGCTTGGCTGAACGTGTCGCCATTGAGCCTTTCTCGCTGGTTACGTTGGGCTTCTTCTTTGGATTGACGAGCGCAGGTGCGAGGTGTCGAGAGGCGAGAGGCGGACTGCTAGATTGGGGGGCAAAGTCCACTATGGGTTGGATGAAATGTCTGATGTTGTATTGCTTGACGAGCAAGAGACAACGGTCCAGAGGAACCCAGGTACCTTGTTTTTTCGAGTCGTTTCAGCGTCGGCGTTATGATCAAGTCATGAAAATACCAACCCTGATACCTTCTGTAGCCTTTCCTTGCTCTCCCTTCTGGACTTGGCGCTCCAACACGCGAGTCCGCTGCGGTCTGTCGAACCCGGCTACTCTGTCGCGTTGAGCCACCCATCCGAGCGGCGACGCATAACGGCGGCGCCTTTAACGACCCTAAGAGAGTAAAGGAGATGAGCTAGGTGAAGACGAGCCTATGTTCGTCGGGAATCGCCTACGTTTCGTATACGGGAAGGCCGCGGTACATGGTCTGACGTGCGGTTCACCGGTGGTTAGAACGAATTATTTACAAAGAGTATAACAGAGCGAAAAGAATCATACCTTGAGAATTAGAGGAGCTACTCCTGCCACGCCTTTTCCCTTATTACGGGGAGCCATTCGAGCAGCTGAGGATGATCCAAGGAAGCGTCGAGTTGAGTGGGCGGTGAGTTTCAAGAAGACCGAGGAGTCTTTTCCGGAAATACGAGAGTAGAGACTCCCGACACGCTGTTCGTAATGGATAAAACAGATCTGAAAGCTAATGAAGCATGTTAAGTGCTGATCTTCGAGGGAAGCAAAACGGACGTACCAGGTCGTCGGTCCCGTCGTTGGCATCAAGGACGCCGGCGACAGCCACTTTTACAGTCTACATTGCTCCTGTTCGGCATATTGGGCCTAGATACTAATGAAAATGTGAGCGGTGGCGTTCAAGATTCGAGAGCTAACGTACCGTAGCTGTCGGCGTTGGCAGAGATTTAACCGACGGCGACGTGGATGTTCGAAAACGTCTACATCGCCGCCACGTGCTGCCGCGCACGTCATTGCTAGGCCGATGTCCTTTGGGGGGGAGGGGGATCTTGAGGGCCGAAGAGGCGGGCAGGGACACTTGACCTGAGGGGCGCTGCTTCGCTAGGTTGCACGACGGAAAACATCGTTGGGCTATGGAAAACATCGCGGCCGACGATGTCGGTTAACAGAATCAGTGAAAACACCTGAAATGAGTCCGAAATGCTGACTTAATACATCCCAAAGTGTCGAAAAGATGCCGCTGGGGTGCCGCAGTGACGCTGAAGGTGAGGGAACGAGCGGCGGTTGCTCGGAAAGCCGGACTGGCCGAATCTGTAACAGAGTCAACGAAAATACTGGGAAGGAGGCCGAAACACCTACCTGTGCCATCCCAAAGCATCTCTGACGGTGGCGCCCTGGTGCGGAGATTGGTCTGAAAGCGGACGAACCGCACGGAGACCGCTCGACACGCCAGCTAGCCACACCCGGCAAACGAATTGGCTGAAGCAGCTGAACTAAGTGCGAGATCCTTACCCAAATATCCTAAATACTCGCCAAAGCGGGCGTCAGGCTGACACGTTCGATTTGCTGCTGGCCGAGCAAGCGATGCCGTCGTGCCAGAGGTCTGACAGTCAAATTCAGAAACAGAGTCAGTCAAACTGAATACAATGAGCTCAGATAACTCACCCAGAACATCCTAAGGGGTTCGAAAAGGTGGTCTCGGGTTACGGTGAGGTCTTGGAGGTGAACGAACGGGAGCGGCGTTGGTGGGGATAGTGCGAGAATCGTTCTGGCGAAACCAGGTAACAGAGTCAGTCAGCGTATTGAAGATGACTTCAGACCGCTTACCTGATTTATCGGGAAGAGTTCGAGGGGGGTGTGGGGTGGTGGCGTTCATTCTGGAGATGAACGGACGGGAGCGGCCAACGTGGCCAACCTACGCGATGTCCGACAAGCTAAATTGGTGACATGGTGAGTGATAATACATGGGATGTGCTAGAGAATCTTACCAATGACATCCCGAAGCGTTGAAGCGTTCGAGAAGGTTGCGCCGGGGTGCGGCGTTCAGCAAGTGGACGAACGGGTGGGACGAGTCGTGCGAGAGGTCAGGTTGCCTAAATCGGGCGCGAGTCAATGTACGTATTGGAGATAGGTTAGAAACGCCTACCTAAGATCTCGTGGAACGTTCGAGAAGGTGCCGCCGGGGTGTCGTGCTGGGCTTTGGGGTGAATATCGGGAAGAGCGACAACGAGGGTCGTTCAAAATGGCGGACGGCCTTTGGAAAGCGTTGAGTCCCTCGAACTTCGCTCGGGTGAAGATCTCGGAGAAGTCGTTGCCGTCCTTGAAGGATTCGATCTCGAACTTGGTGGATGTCTGGGAGGAGGTGAGCTTGCCTTTTCGACTTGACGGTTGAAGGTGCGGTAGTCCTTGGAGACCTAAATAGTGACAGATTCAGTAAAATATATATGAAATTAGTTCGAAAAGCTTACTCAATGTATCCCAAAACGTTCGAAAAGGTGGCGCTGATGTGACGGCGTTCGTTTAGAGGGTGAACGAGCGGGTGTGGCGGTTGTGGCGGTCGCTGGAGAGTCCGATGGGCTATATTGGGTAACCGAATCAGTGAAAGCACAAGAAATGGATCCAAAACGCTTACTGGAGAGCATCTCAAAGCGTTCTATAATGATGGCGCCGGCGTGACTGCGTTCGTTTTGAACAACAACAGGAGTGGAGGTCGTGTGTCTTGATCGTTCAGGACGCGGGTAAGGGAGACCTGACGAACGCGACTCGGCTAGACAGCAGGTCGGTAAACGTTCGTCGGGCGTTAAAAACCAACGGGGTAAAAACTTCGGCGATAAGGTTGAATGTCGAGGGGAATTAGTGAAAATGGAAATGGCAGGCAAGGGGCAGGGTTGAAGTCCGGTGTTGCGAGGCGAGCGGCCGAGTCGGAGCAAGCGAGAGAGCGGTCCGCGAGAGATGCAGTGTTGGATAAAAGGCGGCCGAGACGTTCAGGATCACCGTCGCCGATTCTCCCGAAGGCCGGGAAGGGGTCTTTGAGAGTTGAGAAGGCGGGTAGGGATGGTCGAGGACGTTGGCGCAGCGAGGCGTTGGGACTAGTTCGTCGCCGTTGTGGAACACATTGGAGCCTAAATTTGATGCGAAGAAAGGTCAGTGGGACATACGAAATTCCATTGAAGCTAGCGCACCCGAGTCATGGATCTCGTCGTTGGCCTCAGTGGACGGCGTGGTAGGGTCGCTTGACCTGGCGGGCGGCAGTCCAACTTGAAATGGGATCGGGGTCGGAGCCGTTCTGCACGAAAAAGTGACCGTGGATTGAATAAGCAGTTGCCGCTGGTTTGTCGAAGATGGGTCGACGTTTGATTTTGAATCGCGATCGACGGTGCAATGACGGTGAGGGGTACTTGGTAGTAGAGTCGAGCCATCACTGCACCGGAGATAAGCTTGCACTCTCCGGTTGACCCCACTTCCTCGTTCACTCCGATCGAGCGCGACCCCATACCTCCGCTTTCGGCGATGCGTCGAACTACGCTAGGTAGGGGTTTCGATTACTTTTCAATACGATTGCTAATCGTTGAACCACACTGTAACAGTCCCAACAACCTGCAACCGCATCTCCGCCGGCGTCAGGATCCACGTTCTGCCCGCAACAACCCGCCTCGTCTCACAAAGCCGCCCTTCTCGCACCTCTATCACCACCTTCACCTCATATCCCAACGCCTGCCTCGGAGGACAGTCGAAAACTACACCGAATTCTATCCAGACATCGGCTTTCAGCCGCCCATCTATCTATCACGCTGAGGTTCTCAACGACGGCTGCCTCTCGGGTCTCGGTATCGAGAACACCGGCGGTGTTTTCCTCACTAAGATCATTGCCCGCAGCACTGTGTATGTTCTCTTCTTTCCGACAAGTTGGTCGCTTTTCTGACCTACCCTTGGCTATAGCATCCTCACTAAGAGGTCCTGAGATTCTCCACCACCGCCAACAACCAGCCAACATTACCATCCAGGTCTTCGACGGTAAATGTGCCCTTACCAACCTCTTCGGCAAGCTCGACCTTAAAGGCATCCCATCGGCTCCTTGTGGTGTTCCTCCGATCGAAGTCAGCTTCGAGATCGATGCCAACGGTGTCCGTTCATCGCCAAAACGAACGCCATACTCTGGCGCCACCTCCTCGAACGCTTAGGGATGTAATAGGTAAAAGTTTGTGCCTCATTTTATCTCGTCTCACTGACTCTGTTATTAAATTCAGCTCGTCGGACCTCCACCACGTAGGCCTCGACAACCACTCCCGTCCGTTCATCTCCAAACCTGAACCGCGACCCGAGACCACCTCTTCGAACCCTTTTTAATGTCTTAGGTAGGTGATATGAGCTTATTTCGTTGACTCTGGTACTGAATTGAACTAGTTCGACCTCCAGCCTGGCCGCCTCTCCCGTTCGTTCGTCATTACATCGAACGTGGCGGCCCAACGCCCGCAACGTTCAGGTAAGCATTTCGCACTTGGTTGAACTGTTTTAACCCATTCCCTTGCCGAATATAGCCAGCTGACGTATCGCACGATCTTCACGCCCGCCACCCGGTTCGTCCACCACTGCGGCAGTTACCTTCTATGGCAGAAACGGCTCCCACCCGACCCTATTTCAAATTGAACCTAACACCCCTAACCTCAAGCGATCCTACCAGACCTTCCACGATGCCAACGACGAGAACGACGAGTATCCGACCAACTTTACGATCATAAAGTGAAGAGCTGGATGGCCCGAGCACCAGGGACCGGCTAGCTGCACCATCCTCAATGCACTTTACGATCGTAATGTGCCCTAGGGACAGTCATGTGAGTCGGTGGGTCTCTGGTCATCACGCTTCACGATCGTAAAGTGAGATGGCGGAGGGACGGACGATTGATGATTGCATCAGAGGTCGAACATCAACCGACTTTACGATCGTAAAGTGCGATGACCTGGGACCCAGGGTACAGGCGGCTATAATCGGACGTCAGGGGAGGCAAATACATACTTAAAATACTTATAAATGTTTGGGTAAGTATCTTAAACCTTCTTTCATATCTGTACCAATCTCCTTACAAGTCTAGGCCGCCGGATCTCCAAACGACCGCCACGACCGTCCGTTCTCGCTCCTTCGATGCCAAATCGAGCGCGACCCCAGCCTTCACCTTCAACGATCCTCAAAATGGCGTCAGGTAAGTATTACACATCCCTTTCAATCCATTAGCTAAACGTATTCCCAGGTTGGGCAGCTCGACTTCGGGCGGCCGCCACCACCGCCCCAACGTTCCAAACCAAGCCGCGACCCCCCAACACCACCTTCGGCGATGCAGTTAGCTACAATAGGTAAGTATCTCAAACCTTTTTACGATCGTAATGTGCCCCGGGACAGACATGTGAGTCGGGGGTCTCTGGTCATCACACTTTATGATCGTAAAGTGGGGTGGCGGAGGACAGCCGAAGGGTGATTGAATGAGAGGCCGACTTTACGATCGTAAGGTGCTATGACCTCTGACCCGAGTACAAGCGGCTAGACCGGACGCCAGGGCAAGCAAGTACATACTAAAAATACTTATAAAATTGCACAACCATCGCCTTTCGCCGCCATTCTGCTTCCTCATCGGCTTCCCCGTCACCAGGCAAACAAGAGTTTCGACTGGCCGCCCCTCCACACACACCATCTGCCCCAACTCCCACCGCGCTACTACCACCCCTAGCAATGCTTAAAATTACGTTAGGTATGTATCTCGCAATATTTCTCAATACGATTACTGAGGGTTTTACCAAACTTGGGCAGCCGGACCCCCCCGACCTCCCGGCATGATCGCGGCCGCACGTTCCCATTCGTTCAATCCAAATCCAGCATGAGCAGCTACAGTCGTCGATAATGTATTGAACTATGTTAGGTAGGGGTTCGCTTTCTTTTACAATATGTTGACAAATTGTTTTACCGAATTTGGGCACTCTCCCGCTCCCCTTCGTTTATTTCAAATCGAGCCGCAACCCTTAATTGCATCTTCGACAATGTATTTAAATACGCTAGGTGAGTATTCTAAACCTTTTTTTTATATTTGCACCAATCTCCTTACAAGTCTAGGCCTCGTAAGCGTTACGCGGACGTGCCTCCACTGCACGTCTACCTCCTCGTAAGCCTTACGCGGACCTTACCACCCCACCACTGTCGCTTTTGTTACCTCGTAAACTTTACGAGCACGCGTCTGCGCTGGGGTGTTGTGTCCCGCCGTCGCTGCCTGTGCACCTGGTCCACCATCTCCCCCTCCACCCCTTCGTAAAGTTTACGAGGACCTGCGACTCGGACCAGCGCCAGCTACCGTGTACCCCGTCTACTAGCTGTCCCTCCACCGCCTCGTAAAGTTTACGACGACGCGCACCAGCAGCCGTACTACATCAGGTCCAACACCAGCTCCCCCTCCGCCGCCTCGTAAAGTTTACTAGGATGCGCACCAGCAGCCGTGCTACATCTCGTCCAACACCGACTCCCCCTCTGCCGCCTCGTAAAGTTTACGACGTCGCGCACCAACAACCGTGCACCAGGTCCAACACCAGCTCTCCCCTCCCCCGCCTCGTAAAGTTTACGACGACGCGCACCAGCAGCTGTGCATCTGGTCTAACACCAGCTCCCCCTCCGCCGCCTCGTAAAGTTTACGACGACGCGCACCAGCAGCCGTACTCCGTCTGGTCCAACACCACCTCCCCCTCCGCCGCCTCGTAAAGTTTACGAGGACGCACACCAGCAGCTGTGCATCTGGTCCACCACCAGCTCTCGTCCGCCGCCTCGTAGAGTTTACGAGGACGAGGACGTGGACTAGTAGCTAGGCATCTAGTTCACCAGCTCCTCGTCCAGCCCCTCGTAAAGTTTACGAGGACGCGCACCAGCAGCTGTGCATCTGGTCTAACACCAGCTCCCCCTCTGCCGCCTCGTAAACCTTAGGTAAGCTTTAAGAACTCATCTCATATATTTTTACTGACTCTGCTATCAAACTTCGGTAGCCCCTCCTCTCGCACGAACGCCGTGACCGTCATTCCGGCTTGTTCACCTTCAAGACGGACGCTGAAAGCCGGCACCACCCTCCCGACCCCTTTGGGATGTCCTAGGTAAGCCCTAAGAACGCATTCCATGTATTGTCACTGACTCTGTTATCGAATGTAGGTTGTCCCGCTTCTCCCCCGATCGTCACGACCGCCTTTCCCACTCGTTGACCTCGGAAACGGACGCTGGACGCTGGCGTCAATGTCTTAGGTAGGCTTTACGAACTCATTCCATGTATTTTTACTGACTATGTTATCAAACTCGGGTAGTCCTGCCTCTTGCCTGAAGGCCACAACCCTCATTCCCGTTCGTTCACCTGCAGACGGACGCCGGACGCTGGCAGCAGCTTTCGAATGTCCCGGCTAAGCTTTACCAACTTTTTGCTCTCCTTCTCACTGACTCTATCACTAAACCTGCCTCGTCCTCGTATGACCGCCATAGCCAACACTCCCCTCCGGCTTGTCTTCTGATAAGTGCTGTATTCATCCATAACATGTAACTAATTAAGAAGTACAAAATTGTAGGATGAAAAGAAGGCCGAGATTATGTATTAAAACGAGGCTAACAAAACAAGAGGAGAACGCGCAAAGCAGGGAGGGAAGTCCGCAACGGGGAGGCTCGTAATTTCTACGCACTTGTAAGTTGTGACTGGAAAGATGCGGAGGAACTCCAGCGCTGCGTAGATTCTACGAAGGTCGCATCATTGACGGATCGTTGGTCCGTTCGTTGGTTCGTATTTCGGGCATTCGTCTCATCGGGTCATTCGCTGATGATCGTTTGTTAGACATTTGTAGTTTCACTATCCTAGTATGCATTTTATCGTTAACTTGCATGATCTATGAATAAATGAGACTCAAAAAGATGTCCGAAACGAAGGAATGACGGACAAAAGTAAGAAGGGAGGCTTGGAAAGGGGACAGTTGTAAAGTCTACGCACCTGCAAGGCGGACCAGGGGGATGCGGGGGTAGCCGTGGCGCTGTGTAAATTCTACGAGGGTTGTGTAAATTCTACAATGGTTGTGTCCCCGGGCTGCACGTATGGTGATGGGCTCCGTTGCATGGCGTCGTAGAGATTACCCAGGTCCAAACGCTGTCCTGCCTGTGCATGTGGCGTTGCAAGGCGTCTTAATATTTACACCAAGTGCCCCAAAGGGCCGACCTTACCTGTTTTGTTTTGTTTCTTGAGAACCGACCGCCCAACCACCTGGCGTGGGTGCCCGGGTATTTATGTAAGTCAGAACACTTTCTTGCCTGTGCATGTGGCGTCGCCTGCCAGGGGTCGTAAAGTTTACGATTAGTTGTTCAAAGGGCATCCCTGACCTTTCTTGTACCCGAGAAAAATAAACCCTGCGTGCCCAGGTGGGGACCCTAGGTGGGGACCCTAGGTGGGAACCCTGGAGCTTCACCTAGCTTCACCTGGCATTCCCCATTAACTCCCTGCTTCTCCCTCTGACTACCCTGGGTCACTTGCTGCTCTCTCCCTCTCTGGTGCTCTTGTCCTTTCCTCTTCTTGCTCACCCCATTCTTGCCTCTATTGGGTCATCCACTCCACCCCTCTCTCTCTCTTCCACAACTCTTGCCTGCTTCCACACCTCTTGCCTTTTACCTTGCTGTCTTTACCTCACTTTTTCAACTCTCCACCTCCCAACCCTCTTTGCCTCCTCACTCCCCTGTGCCTTTCACCTTGGGTACTTGCCATCTTCTGTCCTTGTCACCTCTCTGCGAACTTTTTTTTGTCTTGGGCTCCATCCTCTCACACCTTCCCATCCACCTCCTCTTGCCACCTCACTTGTTCACACCCCTCCTCTCTCTCACACACATTCACATTCACCCAACACTTCATCATACATCAACTATTACTACATACATCTCTCCCACCATCCCCATTCCCAGCTCAACACAACCCTCCTACCCTCTCTTCACTTCCAAACCACATCTTCCATTCCTACATTCCATCAACCATCCCAGCCCACTCACCCACCCATCTCAACCATCTCCCAACCTCTAATTCATCCCTCTCATCCCCCATCATGCTTGACCAGTGCCCCACATTTCATGGCTCTCTGTGCCATGCAAAACAAATGACATCCCCAGTGGGTCTACCAGCTTTCATGCCTCATTGATGTTGGACCGGAATGGCACTCAGTTTGTGGCCGAGCGCGAGCCGGTTCAATGGATATGGCGGGTCGTGCCACAACATGCGCCAGAGTTCAGCGGCAGCAGGTCAATGCAGAGCGCGCATCTAGGTTGGTTGGGGTGTCCCGGTCTCATTGCCATCCGAGGTGGCAACTGGAGCAAAATCGGCGACAGCATCGGGGTGTCTACTTGAGATTGTAGCACCGGTATTGTTGCCATTGTCTCCGGGGATGGCGAGAGCGCCCGTGGTCCACCTGCCGAGTCAGTGTTCTTTGTGCACAACTCAAGACCCTATTGAAGGCCGAGGCGAGCGATAGCGGTTTGAATGATCCCCTTCCGCTGGTCGGTCCAGGCGTCAGCATCCGACGGTGAAAGCGGCGGGAAACTTGGCGAGGTCGAGGGAGCGGGTGGTGATAGGTCGTGAAGTCGAGAACGGCAGCGAGGGTCGAAAATGGCGGCGAGAGGTCGACGTTCGTGGCTTAGGACATTAGTGACGCTAAAAGGCGCTTTGAAGGATCACTTGCTTTGGCCGTGGTCGCCAAAGTCGAACGGTGTTGGTTGCCTGGGACATATACCTCGACTGCGGGGGATGATATGGGTGCTAGTGTCGGCGAGACCGGAGATGTCGCCGACCCAGAAGCTAGATTTGCAGCGGCAAGGCCCGAGGTGGCGTCGGGTTGAGGTGCCGGCAGGGCACTACTGCTCGTTGAAAGGGCACAGGACACGGGCAGGGGTTGCTTAGGTGCTTCCCCCGATTCCATGGAGCCGCTGGACTTCGCGCTGTACCGCCGGCCAGAAGAACCCCGTTTGCTTCGGCAGTCTCGTCGATCCGGTTGACAATCTCGCTGAGGCTCGCTTTCCCTCCCAACTCTTGAATTTCCTTGGAGCACAGAATGTTGGCGGCGGTAGTCGAGGGAGTTGAGCTAACCGAGTCTTCAAGCGGCCGGATCGAGATCAGAGGAAGTTGCGTTGGGGACGTGGATGGCTGCTCGGACGGCCGGCTAGTTGCCTCGAGACCGGCCGGCCTTTCGACGAGGTCCCGCCACCGTACACCCTTCCCAGACTTCTGCGGCCCCTTCCCCGACACTCCCTGGCTCCCCTTTCCGCACTCGTCCAGCGCGCGGAGCTCGTTTAGGTCATCCTGTTCCAGATCTCCTATGGAGACAGGTTAGTCCCCTTCCCACAAGCTAGCGAGTGAGATATGTGCGCGAGGACGAGGACGACGCGGAACCACACTGCTCGGGGCGAGACGAGGAAGGCTGTCTTCCCAGGGGAGCGCGAGAGGGAGACTTTACAGGTGAGGAAGGCGGCTTCAGTCGTCGTTTCTTCGGTGGGACCGGTGATGGTGAACGTGATGCTGCATGTTTGACTTTGGAGAAAGGAGTCAAGAGGTCGGGCAGCTCAGACTTAGAAGGAGAATGAGATTAGCGAGGATATGAGAGAAAGGGGTTTGAGATACTTACCGAAGGCGGAGGTAGGGAATCGTGCGCGATTTGGAAACGAACGAACAGTGTGGGAGGTCGGGAGGTCGGGCGAGGAAGGGGAGTCGAAAAACGGGTACGTTTGGTAGGTTCGCGAGCGGTTTTTGGACGAGAGAGAGCGGCGTTTGAGGAAAGGTCCTTCTTGAGCTTGCGCTTGAATTCCTAGGCGAAGTGGTTGACCAAGTCCTCACCACCAAGGTGGGTGTCACCAGCGGTGGCCAAGACCTCGAAGACACCGTATCGATGGTCAAGAGGGAGACACCGAAAGCTCCTCCACCGAGAGCCACGCGAGTTCTTGTTGAGACCGTAGGCGATGGGCGGTGGTGGGTTCGTTGACGATACTGAGGATGGTGAGACCGGCGTCCTTGGTGGCAGAGCGAAGTGTCTTTGAAGGAGGTGACGACGGCGTGGTTGACTTTCTCGCCGAGGTAGGCCTCAGCGGTCTGCTTCATTTTCCGAGTACCATGGAGGAGATTGCTTCCAGATTCTAGGGACGGGAAAAAAGACGGGTTAGTGATGTGCGACACATATTAGTTCCGGACGGGAGGACATACGAGTTACTTCTCGCCTTTGTGAGTGGCCTTGATGAATGACGGGACGACCGGTTCCTTGTCGTTGAAGAAGTTAGAGACGAGTTTCATGATACCAGGAACACCAGTGGACCACCGACGAGGACGATGTCGTGGACGGCAGACTTGTCGATCTCGGAATCGCGGAG
>WSTX01002840.1:0-15357 GCA_019633405.1 Tulasnella sp. 408 | reverse complement strand
CGAGCACCGTCGTCCGCTCGGCGTTTGGCGCGGGATTCCCGTTGTTCTCCACCCAGATGTACGAGCAGCTGAACCCGAGGTGGGCCTCGACCCTTTTGGCGGGCATCGCGCTCTTGCTGCTCCCGATCCCGTTCGTGCTGTACCGCTACGGCGCCTACATCAGGAGGACGAGCAAGTACGCTCCTACTTTCGACTAAAGAGAGAGAGGTGATAAAGGAAACAAGCGGTGTCTCGGTGCCTTTTCGTTTATGGACTTGTTAACTTATCATTTCACTTTCTCTCCGATGTCGCATATCTGCATTTTATCTGCCTCTTTTTCTTTCGCCACCAATTCTTCTTCGCTTTTTGTCTACTTGTACACACCCCACTCCGACTAATGCCTTCCACCCCCCCCTAACCCCCATTGTTGCTTTCGCAATCAGCTCCCACCAAGTACATTCATTCTACCCCCTTTTCCAGAAGAAAAAATCATGTAGCATTTACGTAGTTATTAGACGAAAACAGAAATCTCACGTATACGTATTGGATTCTAGCAATGTGTGATGCGGGCGAGTTTTATACTGGGAAAGGAAATTGGGGCGGGTTTTGCTGAGGCGCGAGTCGAGCGGGTCTTATGGCAAGGGGATCCCGAAGGGCGGAGGGACTGGTTGCCACAGTGTATTTGTCGTGGTCAACCGTAAACTGAGCTAGGGTATCTGGTCCACTTGAGCGCATACGTATGAGCTTAGTAGATCACACTTTACATATAGTCAAATAACCGTCGACTTTTGTCGATTTACTATATTTTCCTTACATAACTTACCTTCGTGCGCACCTGCGGCCATCCCCCCCCCGGGGTTCCCTTTGTTGTGGCAAATGTGATCGGTCTGCCTTTGTGCTCGCCTTCGCTCTCGATTTTCTGTCGGCGAGTGCGTCATCTACTGACCAGGCCCCCACTCTCGGTCCGCTTCGTCCTTTTGCCCTGGTTCCGCCGTCCGATCTATATGGCGCTCTATTTCCAATCTCTGCATCGACCGATGCTCTTGCCTTTCCGCTTTGCCTTTGCACCTGTTCTCTCACCACCTCCCATTGCTTCCGTCCATAATCTCTTAGCTGAGGCAAGTAAATATACATGGAGACCATTCTAGACTCTGGAACGCGTGAGTATTCTCGCAGTTGTAAGGCTCTGGCCGACACCGGGGCGCAGCGTAGGGACTCCCCTTCGCAATTTAAACGCAAAAATTTAAGGTCGCTGAATATACCCCCAGGTCTCTGAATGAGAGCGAGGTACTTCGTCTCGTGTACCGCATAAAGAGGCGACAGGGGAGCGATCAATCACGAGGCCAACCCGAACCGAGGACGGAGGCCACGTCCATCCACTTTTAACAAGTCACCGGGGCGTTCACATATCACTTGGAGTTATCTTACATCTTTGGTATGACAAATTAGACGAGGAAGTTAACAGAGCCGCTAGACATAAGTCGCTTTTGCTGGCCATCCGAATCTTGCGTTCGCTTGCCGCATCTGCTGTTGAAACTATGTCCCCAGAGTAGGAAACCTAGTGATCTCGCGGCTCGGTTAGATATTCCGCATGCACATATCTGATGAAACACATACCTCTAAATGTATCTTATTGTGACTGTGTCCTCGACCTCCTCATCTTCTGAGCTTCCATAGTCCAAGCTCTTTACACCCCGATGACCCTCTATCGCCGGTACAATTAGAGAGTCGTCCCACTCGAGTGTATCCCGAACTCGAATATCCAGTTTAGGAGGAGTGTTGATGGAAAGGTTTAATTTTTTAAGCCTTTTTCTATCCGACTTGGAGAGGTATCTCCGATTAAGCATATCGAAGACTCTCAGAAACGAGCAGTCCAGCTCGGATAAGTCGAGCTCCTGGAGTTCAGGGAACGGCCAGGACAGAGCCGGGTCAGGATCCGCTCGGGTGTGACCGAGATAGTCCGGGAATAGTAAGGCTTGGTCATTTTGGTCACAGTCTTCGCCATTTTGGTCATAGTCCAACTTGAAAGGCGATGATATATGCAATTTTGTTATCTCGGCCCACTCCCCGAGCTTGTCGGCGATGTGCTTAGAGGTTGAGCCAAGGTAAACTTCCATGTCTAGCTCCGATTCTGAGGTCGAGGCCAGATTGCGAAGGAATGCGATGATATCATCTAGATCGAGATGCGAGAACTCGATTGAGAGTTGGAATATTTCTTGCTCTGGGGAAATGCTCCATTTGAACGGCTGTTCCGGCCAATCGTAAAACTTTGTCTTCCCACCCTCGTTCATCGCATGACCTATCTTTGGGGCAAATTGCAATAATGCCTCGTTTAAGGAATGGATGTTGTCCATCATTGAGATAGGCTTGGCCGCTATCTTGAGGGACGTACAGGCTGGCATGTACACCCGGGACAAGATGTGACTCGCAATACCAGGATTGTCGAAGCTGATGTTGACCTCCTCCAATGAGTTGGCGGTTGTTTGGAAGGTATTCGAACTAGCTGAAGCAGGGAGGGCCGGGATGCCCAGGCCTCTTGGGCTCCGATAGGACAGATGGAAGGATCTAAGGCCTGGATTCTTGATGAAGAGATTTACCATCTCTTCCACCGGTACCGTGCCTTCGATCTCAAGGCTAAACGTTTCCAATCTTGTCAGACGTTGGGAGGACCAAGGTAATGAAACGTTTTCTAATTTCAAATGTTTGATTTGTTTGGTCTTTCCACCCGCCAGATTGAGCGTTGGTGGGGGAGATGACCTGGTACGTTGGAGGATTGCGACGATGCTTTGTAGATTTGGCGCAGGTGACTGGAGAAAATCTCTGACAAGCTGTTTGTTGACGGATGACCCCTCCTGAGTGTTGTAGTCCAGTTCCTCCCAACGTTTAGCGTGGGGCCGGAGTAGTTGAAGCTTCTTGTCTAGGTGCTTTGGTTCATCTTCGAAGAGGTAGCTGCCGAAGGAAAGAATCTCGACCCGTAAGAAGTGGTTTGTCGATCGCCGTAAACAATCTTGGATAACGGTAGTTGGATAGTCCGCGGAGATGTACGTCCAAAACGACGGTGTGTGTTCAATCAACTCCTTCCACGTATGGGAAACCAATCTGAGGCCATATATCTCTCTCATCTCGCTCGTTGATCGGCCGTCGTTCGGAAAGCGAAATATGAGGATGATTGTGACAAGTTCCACCGGAAGGCGAGGCTTGGGGGCGGAAAGAAGACTCCGGTTCGGGGCGACCGATTCTGCAGTGGCGCGTATTCCTGTAGAGCTCAAATATCTTCGTCGAGGACGCTTTTCGGCCGACCTATCCTCGTGAGGATCAGATCGTCAGTCTGGGATTTGTTCTCAATGCTTCCTTGCACATGGAGCAACCTACATGTCGTTTGATACCATACCGTCCTTCAGTAAAACGGGTTCTGCTGGAAGGAACTACCAGCGAGACTTGATATGCGTTCCGCGTGAAGGAATGTGCAAGTGAAGTCCTGGGGCGGCTGAAATAGGAAGTTTCGGGGACCTTCGGACGTGAGAACTATGAGACGAACGGCCTGGTATAAAGGCACACCGAAAGCTGGGGACAAACTAGCAAGATGAATATCCAAATATTGGTTACGTTCATGTATCCAGTGCGGGAGATTCCTGAACCCAATGGACTCAGGATTCTCCGCGGGCCGGAACCCTATACAGCCAATCATTCTTGTCCTCATTGGGAATCGGGCGCGTAGTTGAGTAACGGCATTCTCGGCAAAGGCAGTTTATTGGGTCTTCCGTATTTTATACCGCTTATAATATACTTTGCGCGGCACACGTGCCAAGAAATTGGTTCAAAGATTAGGGCACACCAGGACCGATCGCGGATCGCCCTGCAATGAGATGGCCCCCAATGAGGTTAGATGGGGGGAATATTATATTCACCCCAGACCATAAAATCACAATGACGCGGTGAGTTAGCAGCATAAAAGGTGATAAAGGCAGATCTCTACCTGCCTCGTAGGCCCCGGGCCCAATGCATGACGCCGGTCGCCAGCGGGTGCAGTGCACCCGCTGGCGACCGGCGGTCTCGCTCACGTATTATAACGCAAGCAATGACGCGAGTTAGTGCTGCTGCTCGGGTGCTCAGGGGGTGCGTGGGATCCGACTCACCTCGGTACCTCTACCACCATCCCCAGCACTTCGCTTGCTCAGATCATCGCGCTTTGACCCACCACCACCCCTCCGATGCCGCCATGGGGTGCCTTTTGGAGCTTCGTTGCCCCAAGGCCATCCCTAGGCCAAGCTTACCGCTTCATCCGGTTCGCTTTTCCCAAACCGCATCACATGTGGAGGTTCATCGGTGGGCTTCAATGCCACAATAGTTGATTCCTCTTGTAGCCTACTTTCTATCATGCATTAATGTATCACCCAGAGCTAAGCGAGCAGCGGCCCCGACGTTCCTGATCAAGCCGCATCGCGACAGCTACTGCAGGGCAATGCCTTTCTGTCTCCAGTCCTATCGAGGATTAGTCAACACGCATTTTTCCCGCATTATGAAGCAATTTTACTCGAATGCGCTTTCGGGGGAGTTTATAGGGTTTCCATTATATACCTGTACTGTGGGCATCCTTTATCCATGTCATTCGCTGCTGCTTGGCGCCACTACACTTATATGCTGCCGACCTCAAACGTGATTTCGAAATCCGTGGTCACTTAAGTCCTTCCAGTGATGGCTAGATCTCCACTGGCATGTGCACGATGTGAACAGGGTAGTACTTACGGCCAGCTCCCCCAATACATTTCTGGTTATTACGCAGGCCCCCCGAGCCACTCCCCGAGAAACAAGGCACTGGTTCTAATATTTTGGAAGGCACCTTGACCAGGTCTCAAGTCGGCTCACTGGCAGCCGCGAAGAAAAAGACAGTCGATGTCATCTTCTCGCTATCCCGTTGAGGTTTGCTTTCACGACGACTTTCCCGCAGCTCCATCACTTATCTACCAGGACATAAGACTTAGGTCGCTAAGAAACTAATACTCAATTAACCGGCAGGAGATTTACGGATAATTCTAACCCCTTTCGTCTGATTCCGCGCAATTGTTGTCTCCCCAGCCCTTAAACATTCCTTCCACCTCTCTCAAACCAGTTTAATCTCTAGCTAATCAGGAAGTTACCTGCTTGCAGGGTCAAGGAATGCGTTCGATGCTTGGTTCTTTGGACCGGAAAAGAATTTGGGGTGGCTTTGCCAGGACAACTCAAGCATGGCGGAAAGGCGGAGAACCGGCGATCGTTAACTGAAGCCGCAGGACTTATTTTGGTGAACTCGTGGATTTCGGCGGGTCATCGGGTCAAAAAGGCCACAGCGGATAACAAGTCTTGGCAGCTGTCTGCTTCCTGGTCCAGCCAGGATTAGCTTTGTTTCTGTTGCGTTGCACGTGTGTCTAGTTTACCCTATGGGAGGTTTGTAATCGAACAGATGAGGATTTCTGCTTCCTAACCTCGTTTCGACTATCCTGATGGAGTGGCATCCTTTAATGGTCCCCCGCCCCGCTTTGCATAATTTGGAGAGATACCCCTAGTTTCTTAGTAATGTGGTGCACAATAGTTTTCAGCGGCATAAAGTATCGAAGGTTAAATAGCCTGCCTTTCCTCATATGCCGTGCTAGACTACGGTGCTCGATTTCTCAAATGCTTGCAGCCTCGCTGGCGTATAAAGCGGGCGGATGATTTGTTTACCGCGACTCCCAATCGATGTGAATCCCGTGACTTACGTTCCCAAACGACTGAACGAGCTCATAATATTGTTCTTTGAATGGTCAAACCTCTGGTGAACAACTGCGTCTGAGTCGAAGAGGCTGCATCGATACAAGAACAAATGCATTGGTTTCATTTCTTCAACGGAATGACGCTACTACTTTTTCGTATAACCAATGACACTCTGTGAGCGATAGCTTATAATTATGTACCGCCCCTCGCATCACCAACAGCCTGCGAACCAATTATGTGGCAGCATGAATATTCAAATTTCACCGAGCAACCACGTGGGTCCACGAAAGGAGTTAGAAGATCAAGTCGAACGCCACATCTTCCAAGACCTATCTGTTAAAGCCTTATTACACCTATTGATAGGAAGATACCGAGGGTATTCGATGCCGTCGTTCAAGAACACATGGGATGTCTACGGTCAGTTATGACAAAGCCGTCGGAATGGAAGGTCGTCGTACTGGATGATTGAATTAAAGGACAAGGCATGATCAAAGGTGCTACACAGATCTGGGATACTATGTCCTCTGGAGAGTCTAATTTGGAGTTATATTTCACGGGTTACTCTGTTTCAGACGCGGAGTTCTCAGTAATTTTCAACTTTTCCGCGACCGCTACCCAGCGGGACCCAGGTGGATCAGGTCTAAACCAAGTATGCGGTGCATCAGACAAAGGCCTTTAACCAAGACCCATGAGGGTGGCGACTCACGGGAGATAATAGATAGCCCGAATCGATACTCTTTCCTCTTGGTGATGACACCAACGTTCATCCGGGTCTCGCACCCTTCGGGCAGTTTTCTGGAAAGCTTCATAATAAGCCATCTTGTGAAAGTCACAAACGGTAAATAGGTCGAACCTGTATCTGGCGAGAGGTGTGATCAACCTCCACCACAAAGTTGTTGAACGTCTCGATTAACACAAAACGGCTTCTCCCCGCCCCCCGTGTCAGGTTGAAGTTCTGGTAAGAGATAAATTGTCGAGTTGAAGGGCCGAATGTCCGCAGGATATCAATACATTCGTGATGACCACTTTCATCTTGATGGATGGTTCTAATTTTCGTTAAATATTCCTCTAGCGGATTTAACAAGCTCTCGGAAAGCCTACAAAGCGCAAAATCAAATTAACCCAAGTCCGATAGTTTTCGTTAAATGACTTACCAGCGGTCAGCAACAGCAACTGCAAATTCCTCCTGCCACATCTGTGAAACCCTGAATCTTAGTTTTCTTATTCGATCCCGTGCAACCCCCTGAAGGTAAGGAACCCGCAGAATCCGTTCACAGCCCGTGAGCAAGTAGAATTTCTGTTCTTCAGCGAGTTGTTCTCGTGTGTTGTCATTAGAGATCATTTGATCGATGCAGCTAAGCATGCAAATGACAAAGGGATTGCGGAAGTGAACTACGAACAGATCAGGTTCGAGTATTGTGTCCAATGCTCTCGCAAACGTCTTCGCAAGGTCTTCTCTGCCAGCGCTGTAATATAACGGTGTTATTGGCAAAGTTGAGGAGAATGATTATGGTGGAAAGTTACGCACCCTCGGTATTCATTCCTGAAAACGTCGAGCGACCGGACTTGTCCTTGGGCCAAGTCCTTCTGGGAGATAACAATGAGAGAGATGATGCCAGAAAGCCTCGAATCGCGATGCTCATAGCCGGCCACCGAGGTACCTAAGTGATCGCAGAGACGTTCGAAGAGTGGTAGCCTTTCTGAAAGCCAAGTGCTATACAGCTGGAGTATTGTGAATGAGAGAGTGCCTCGAATAAGCAAAGTCGAGGAATTCAGCAATTGTGACTGGGGAATTAGAATGGATTCGGCTCCGAGTGACTTTATCGATCTTTGGAGATTGTCAGAGATGTTCCACCGGGTATTCCGGTACATCATAATGTGGGCCGCAGCAGTCGAGTACAGTCGTCGGGACGAAGCTGCAAAATTGACTTGATTGTGACCCCGAAGCTGCAACATCCGGGAGTATGAATTTTGGAACTGATCAAGAAACCGCTCCTGAAACCCTCGATCGCTCCAAAGCCTCTCCATTTGGGAGACATTGTTGATCCCAGATATATTCGCCGTTGCGTGTAGAAGAGTCGCTGGGTCGTCGGATGTGCAGATGGCTCTTTGGAGAGCGATAACCTGGAGGGAGTCGGAGGTCTCCTCTTCCCGGCCATGGGTCAGTATATCCACCCACCGCTTGACAGATAATCCTTGTTTCAGCTTTTTCGACTCCAGCTCTTTGATAGCCCTCATAACAGACCTTATAGTACGTGCACCCCAAAACAGAACATGGGAAAGAGGACTCTGGAAAGGACAAAACTTATCCCAAACCGTGCAGAGGGCACTCCCGGCGAAAAATGCAAGACTGATGTACATCGGGATTCCGACGATCAACGAAATGGTGGGGCTCAGGTGGCGAAGGTAGAGTATAAGGGACGAACAGAATATGATGAGGCCGATTTGAAGGAGAGAGGGGAGCACGTCATCCAAGATGGGCTCGAGTTGCCATCGTTCGGCTCCTAGAAATCGTTTAAGTTGTTCCCAACGTTGCCGGTCTGGACCACCTCCACTCCGCTTTCGGTAGTAGACCAGCCACTGTCGACCCAGGACAGCCAAAAACGAGGAGATAATTGCAAATGCAAGGCTTAGTGAGAAGAGCGCATTCACAGCGAGGATGTCACGAGCAGGGGAGAACTCCGCCGAGGGAAGCCGGGAGTTGATGCGAACGCTGTCGTTCCTTCCCGTCATCATTTGAATCAGAATGGCGTTGTTCTGAGCAAGTAGAGCGCTTATGTCGTCGGACGGGTCGGCGGACAGGAGAGGAAGGGTGAGGGCAAGGAACGCGGAATTGACACCAGCGAAAAGACCAGCCTAGCAAGCGAGTGTCAATACATTATGGGTTCAACTCGACCACTACCGTATTATAGAGCATGACTTACGAAGATGAGGATGCCGTCTAACTGCTCCTTCAGCCCTTTGACCATATCTTCGTCTATCTCATCGGCAAGGGCATCGTAGCAGCGGTAAAATTTCCCACCATCCTGGCCGAACTCGTCCACGGGATCGGGAACTTCAAACACTGGCGCGGTGGGAAGACTTTGAGCGTTTTCGTTCATGAAGCTGTAGTCCTTGGTAAACGTTTGGTATGCGTGGACGGCTATGCTGGCCGGTGTTCAATTCGAGGATAGAGGAGGGAGGAGGAGAGAGAGGGCTCGAATGTGTACGATGGTGGGCTTGCTGCGTGGCTGCCAACACAGCCTCGGTCGCACGTCGTTCTCTACCCGCCATGACTCTGAGCCCCGGTCGTAGACCACACACCAGAAGTGCAGGGTAAGACTCTAAGTGATATTTCGCCACCCGTCCATCAATGCTGGCCGAATGCGATGATTGGCAAGGTCCCTCCCTCGCCCAACAAACCGAAGGTGAACAAACCATCCTCTGGATGGGCCCAGCGCAGCTCCGACTGGAAGGCTTTCAGCTGCATACGGTAGATGCATGAGGCTCCATAAACGTTCACAGTAGCAGACCCTGATGTGTTTGTTCCCTCTAATAGAATGTCACGTTCTCACGAATTGTCACGTTCTCACGAATTGTCACTTACGGTCCAAACAAACATTGACGCAGACTCTAGGAGTCGAGGCTTTACGTCCTGGGGAGGGTGGGCACAACGCAGTTCTGACTGGAAGCTCTTCAACTGCTATACATTGTGTTTTCATATTATTCCAAGTTAATGGTCAGATCGAACTCGTACTAACAAAATTGATGTCGAAACTAGGACAACGACCGCCCACTTTTCTCCTGGAACCCGCCAGTCACCGATGGGACTAGTCTCAGCATCTCGTGTTGGTAGGTACCCTGGTTTGCTCAACTCTCATAAACCAGTAGAATCGACGCCGCGCGCGGTGTTGTGAGCTCTTGGTAGCGGCGGATTAGGCAGAGTGATGGCTGATGCAGAGCCTTGAGGCTTGGAATTGAACGACTTCATTAATTTGCATCGCGCGGGACTCATCACCAATCCAGATTACGTTTACCGCGTCTGAGAGTTATTGTTGATGGGAGAAAGAAGACGCATCAGGTGAGATCTATTGGGCGCTTCCTTGGCGTGGACCCGTCCTGTGCACGTTCGCAACGACTGAATGTGAGAGGCTCCGTCAACGATTGTCCGACGAAAACCGAGTAGTCCCGTTCACATGCTTCCTGTACCGCTTCGGGATTTGCACACACTCGCCGAGTTGACCCACGCCCTGTCGTTGTGTCCGTATAAGTTGGCGAGTCTGTGGCGGCTTCCCCGCTACCATCGTTTACCGACGCGTTTCCCACCTATCTCGAGTCTTCACCACAGCTGTCGTTCACCATGAAACTCTTCACTCTTTACCTCACCTCCTTTGTTTTCTTCCCTTCCTTTGCATTTTCTGTCGCCGTTCCCCGGAACGAAACCCTTCACAAGCGCGGCGGCGAGATTAACTACCTTGCCGACTGCATAATGTATCAGAACACGTGGGTCCCAGGAGCCAGCTATCACGTTTCCCACATGGCGTGGTATTCGGACGGCGACAACTCTCAGAATGGACAGGTACAGTAGTCCAATGCATCATTACTACGAAAGACTGACAAATGCCCGTCTAAACAACAGCAACCAGATTCGCTTTCTAACGAATACCGGGATTGGTCCAGAGGAGGTGAGCCTTATATACAGATATCTCCAGCCGGAAGTCCATCTGTGAATACCAACTTGTCTAAAAACTTGAAGGTGAATGGCTTGTCTGGGAGGGCAGGCAGCACAGTATCTACTTCGCAGCCTCCGGTGTGACGGTTCAGACTTACATTGAAGGTGACGCCAAAAGTCGAGCACTCTATAGTTACGTCGGAGGGGTGCAGCGCACCTCCGATTGGAAATGGTTCAACTGCTATAGGGTAATGCATTACTGCCCAAATGCGTTCTTACTGTGTTGGGCTAATCTGCTGACTCTGATAACAGGACAACGAACGTCAACTCTTTCAGAAATCAGTGCTTCCAACGTCACTCGTCTGCAAAGCCAGGTACTGGTGTGTCTGAGTAGCCAGAACTCGCCTTTTTTTCTATCAATATATTTGTTCTATGGGAATCATGATCAACTTAACAGCAAATGGGCCGCGCGAAAGAATCAGGCTACCTAGGGGGAAGACGCGTCTCGCATGAGGGCACGCATGCAAATAGATTCACCCATGCCCCGGAACTCTGGCAGTGGGCAGTTCAGGGATAGTCCCGACATCCCCCGAAATGGATTCGAGACCGAGTCTCGACGAAAACTCCAGGACCTAAGGTCACCAAGGTCAATTTTAGGAATATAATCCCCATCAACTGTACTTCCCGTTCTTACGAGGAAGTATTACGAGGAGAAGGTTGACCCGGACTCCTTGGCGCCAACGTCGGCAAAATGGGTTTGCGGCATAAGGTGCGAATAAGGATTGGGCAGCGGATCGTTCCTGTCAGGATCCTCCGACAAATGCCAGCAAGCTCAGGCACGTGCTTCTATGCCGATTTCAGAAATTCCTTCATTTACCCAGTCAGGACGGGTTGAGCGTTTCATCTTCAAAAGGCAGCAGGGTCTGCGACTATGTACCGCCAAATTTGCACATTGGCTCCTTACTCAGTCCCTTCAGAGTGTCACCATGAAGCTCTCCACTCATTACGTCGCCTCACTCGCTTTCCTTCCCTCCTTTGTGCTTACTGCTGCCATACTCGACAGCGCGCCCCACAAAGAGGATCTCGTCAAGCGAGGCGGCGAAGTCAACTACCTTGCCAACTGCGTGAACAATGAGGTCTGGTCACATTCGGTATATCACGTGTCCCACATGGTATGGTACGCGAATGTCGACAACTCCTTGAGTAGTCACGATGTAAGGCCGGCTATTCCGGGCCCGCAACTTTCCTCTATCGCAAGGCTAACTTCAACCCTCCGGCACTCAGCTTCCCGAGTCGGTTTCTAATCAGTACCGAGACTGGTCTAAAGGAGGTCAGCGAGCTGCTAACCGACACACGAATTTGCACCCTGAACTCTGTCAATTATAATCTGATAGGCGACTATATAACTTGGGAGGGGAACAGCACGATATTTACTTCGCCGATTCCGGAGTTACGGTCCAGACGCACATCGAAGCTGACGCTCAAAGCCGAGCCTTTACTGATTGGGCTGGGTGGGCACAACGCGCTTCTGACTGGAAGTATTTCAACTGTTACAAGGTAATCAACCGAGTTTGGCCAATCGTTCGGTGCGTGTGGGCCTGACGACATTTCGTTTATAGGATAGCGGCCGCCAGCTCTTTGATATCATTCAAGTCACGCCTCAAGTTGGCCAAAACCTCATATGCAAGGCGGTTTACTGGTGTGTCTGACGCTTTCGAGCCCGAGGACGTGATCGCCCCCGAGCCTGGGTCTCGCCGCTTGGTCCTAGCTGGCCTAGGGCAAAGCTGCCGCTGTTAAGTTGAATGGGATCGCTCTTGACTCTTTGACGAATGGTAGAAGCTATTCTTAGACATGTGAACGGCACAAAACATCGACTGTGCTCCGCCATCGAAGAAAGTATCAGAGCCAGAATGGCATGCCTGCACTCATTGTAAAATATCTTTAATATTGATAAGGAGACTGAGAGAGCCCGTGCTGGTTCTCTGTTGTCAGGCTCCGATCTCCCTCCCAACAACTTTGCCTGGGAAATCCCTATGCCTAAAGCCCGCCTTCTCGATCCTTGCCCAAGGGCCTCCGTTGCCAATAAGACCCACTCCGTGTATTTCGTATTTCAAGATACTGTTTATCCCTTTTCAGTAGGGCGCTTGTCGGTGGGATGACGTGAACGGCATAGAATTCTGACGGTGATTGGTCTGCTAAAATCATTCCCATGAGCCACTGCATGGAAATGGCTTCCATGCCGTCTACAGCCATTGACCCGTGGGCTATGCCAAGAGCCCCAAGGTCACTTTCCTGTATAAATGGGACTCCTTTTCGGTGTGGACGGCGCCTCAGTCCATTCATCCACTGCGTCAGCCTTTCCTACTTCTCCACATTCCTTCTCGACATGAAGCTCTCCGCTCTTTACATCGCATCTCTCGCTTTCCTCCCTTCCTTCATCTCTGCTGTGGCTGTTACCGATGCAGCTGATCACAAAGCGGCTCTCGGAAAGCGCGGCGGCGAGATCAACTACCTTGCCAACTGTTATCGTGAGGATTGGGACGACGACGTCAAATACAAAGCATCGTACATGGCTTGGTACTCGAACTCCGACAATTCCGTAAACGGGCAGCAGCCCAACTCCCTTTCTAGTGAATATAGAGACTGGTCTAATGGAGGTGAGCTTTTATTCGGGCAGACGCATCCTTAAGTGCAGATCAAATCGAAAATCTGACTTTATGCTCGGGACGTCGTGATAGGCTCCTGGCTCACCTGGGAGGGACAGCAGCACAGTATCTATTTCCCTGACTCCGGAACGACGGTTAAAACGTATATCAATTCCGGTGCTGCAGGGCTCAGTACTGGCCAATGGGCTGGAACGGTTCAACGTACCTCCGATTGGAAGACCTTCCAATGCTACAAGGTAACGCCTCTAAGTGTTTAAGATGCAACTGGCAGCTCCTAATCAGAATGTCTGTCAACTACAGGATAACGGCCGCTATCTCTTTGAAAAGCGTCCCCCAGTCCCCGATGGTACCAACCGCCTTATTTTGTGCTATGCTATGTATTATTGCGTCTAGAATGCTTGAACATGAGCGTCACCCGAATACAGCTCTGTTTAAGTCAACTCCCTTTCAGCCCACGTGGAGTGCCCGCTTTATTTCATGAATTTCAATACACATCTCCGAAGGTTACCTATGTCTCCTTAACATTAAGCTCCACTTAACCAGCGGGCAGTAGGGCCCAACCTTTTCCGGGCCTAAAATTGGCGCAAGGTGTGCTACGCAAACGCTTTCGGCATACAAGTCTTGAGTGAGTCCGAATACGCCGAGATTTTCTTTAAAGACTTGTGACGACAGATAACCAAATGCATATTTGAGCGACTCAAGATAACGCAACCAGGTGATACAGAGAGAAAACGAGCAGCTTTTTGGTTTCAAAGCGGTTACAATAACAACTTACTCCGTCCAGTGACCGGGGTCCCGATTCTCTCCACGATAAGTTCTCGGTGCCTAATAGACCTAGCGGCATAACGTTTCGAAGATGATTTGACATTTCGAATTGACCCTTTGCAAAGCACACGGTCATATAAAGTTGGATACTCCCATCCTATAAGACAGTCGAAATTAATTTCTTCTGCCTGCCCAGCTTACCTTCGTTCTCGCACACCGTCACTCGACTTTCTCCCCAAGCATGAAGCCCTTCACTCTTTACATCGCATCATTTGCTTTCGTTACTTCGCTTATTGATGCTGCCAGTGCTCAGACACAGGCTCCTCGAAGCGAGACCATCGCCAAGCGTGGAGGAGAAGTAAATTATCTTGCCAACTGCCAGCGTATCAGCCTGAGCACTGGCTTGGACTACCACGCCTCATACATGACGTGGTATGCAGACGTTGATAGATCTCTACATGGACCAAACGTAGGTTACACATGCATTTTCTATGCCTACTCATCGCTCAAAATTTTCTTCTTTCGAACAGTTGCGTCCAGACTCAATGTCGAACGAATATCGGGACTGGTCAAAAGGAGGTAGGCTGATCTCTGAACGTTATTCTGTATCGGACGTCCTGAGCCACCCTTTCTAAAATCTTCTAGGCGACTACCTCCGCTGGGAGGGGCAGCAACAAGACATCTATTTCTCCGACTCCGGGGTCACGGTTCAGACGCATATCGATGCAGATGCTCAAAGTCGAGACTTTACGGCGTGGGCTGGATGGGCCCAACGCACCTCAGATTGGAGAGTATTCAACTGCTTTAAGGTATGTATAAAATGAGAGCATCTATCGCCAAGCATTCTGAAGGAGCAAATGCCTTCAATACAATAGGATAATGGTCGCCAGCTGTTCTACTGGAACCCACCTGTCCCAGATGGGACGGATCGCGTGATCTCCTGCCAAGCGATCTACTGGTGTGTTTAGCAGCGCATCTCAATACCTGCAGCCAATCATGGCAGATACCTTGAGGTGGAATGCTTGCGAATATATGGGCCCTCAACTTTTAAAAGAAAGCCGATGTTTTAAGCGGCTCAACGCAATTTGACCGTTATAGCACAGTTACTTCTGCTACTCCGCGATTTTGTCCAGGGAGGTTGCGGAAATCTTCCATACTCCATCTTAAAAACAGCTGTGACGACAAATAACAGAGTCTATATTTGAGCGACTTCAGGTAATACAAAAAAGTGATAGAGAGACAACACGAGTAGCTTTTTGGTTTCAACCATGGCGTTGGCGTCACCCAAAACCGCTTCCAATCTTAACCTCATCGACCCCAAAGAATCTCGATACGGTACGCTTAGACCGAAGTGAGAGGAACGTGAGCCAAATCAGCTTCGTCTGTGGGTACACTGAGGATGCGGATGGTGTTGGTGTGGCCCAATCCGCCCTTCCATCCTTGGACGGCGATGATGGTGTCTCCGGGCTTGATAATCCTAAGGTTCAATGCCTCCTTGAGGCCGAAGCGAATACGGTTGTCGACCTATACAAGGCGCTTAGAAAATCACAAGACGCAATGAAGGGA
>WSTX01002839.1:3646-15412 GCA_019633405.1 Tulasnella sp. 408 | reverse complement strand
CTGGCACCCGCGGGTCCCGTACTCACAGGAATCCCATCGTTGGGCATGCTGCGGTGCTTCGCCGAGTTCTGCCCCAAATTGGAGAGTCTGTCCGCACGGGTTCGGCTGGATTTGGCGGACGATGCGCTCAACGAGATGAAACAGGAGGCGCCTGGAGTGGGGTCCGCCTTGCGTCGGATCAATGTAGGACGTTCGGTGATCATGTTGCCCGAACCGGAGCCGGAGACCGAGGAGACCGTGGAGCAAGCCTTGAAAGATGTAACGACGTCTTTACTTGCGTCGTGGCCAAACCTGATCACTTTAGGATGTGACATGAGGGGCGGGTATGCGGACGGATGGGCCCGTCTTCAGCGCGCGTTGGATTCACATCGAGAACAACTGTCCCCTCCGCATCGTACGAATGCTGCTTGAACCATATTTGCTAATCATTGATACGCGGTTCAGCGGCGATGACTTTTTCAAGCGATGACCACCCGTTATGAGATGAATACCTCTGCGCGGTCAGCAGTTGTGGCGCTAATGCCATCTGATAGTATCTAGTTACCATTAATACAAAAGGTTGCTAAGGTAGAGAATGGTGGTGTTCCAGTTTAATAAAGGTCGAATGCCTGACATTCGGGAGTGTCATGCTGAGATTTTTGGCTCCGCGAACAGCATCGTATCACAGCCAGATATGGTGACCAGGACATCGAATCGGTTCGCTACAAAATATGTTCCTCTCTCACTGAGACCTCCCGACCACGATGTCACTCCATATTCGTACAGAAGACCGCAAGGCAGTACGTCCTTCCCAGCAGACCGCCCCAAAGTCGGTTAGCCTGAGGGAAGGTAGTTCACATGAACACCCTCGCTTAGCTACCTCGCTCAAAGTGGAAGTGTTCTATTTGAGGCGATGTTTTTTGAGACAATATTTGGGTGTTGCGCGCCAAGCGCTATCATCCAATAGAGCCACGGGGGCTAAATTTAGCCACGGGACGCGCATACGCCGACAATCTTCGGCATCGTCTGTCCTGCCACAGAAGAAGCCGAATCTAATCCCCCGGCAGTTCTGTGCTTGGCAGGGCTAATGTCCGTTGTTTAGGTGATACACTGGCGGACGGCATGAGCAATCAGTGGGGCGACGGCTAGCCAACAGCAGGAGGATGAATAGATATCTCGGACAGATTTATCACTTTTTACAGTCTGCACATAGTTCGCCACTTGCAGCGGAAGTGAAATAGCGTCCTCGAGCAAACGTGTTCCGTGGTAAGCACTTGAGGCAGTGGTTTCATTACGAGGATAGACTGTCCTGCTGACGTTGCGGCGCACGTCTTCATCGTGGCTCCCGTCCAACATGTTAAAAAGATACCGGCTCACGTTCTTATCTGGGCAGTGCGGCCTTGCTTTTTATTCTATCATCTCGGGGTCGTTTGTCTTGGCAACCTAAATTTAGAGCTAGAGAATCCCGCTCCAAGTGGATGTCAAGTATTTCCATTTGCCAGATCTCCAAAGCGAGGAGTCCTCCAGGTAAGCTAAACTTTGAAAGTGCTATTTCTGTGGTTTCTGCCAACTGCGGTCAAGTCGAACCGCTCAGAAAGTTGATGTTTGAGGTGCCGGTGTACCATCATTCACGCGGCAGTACGAAAGACTTCGTGCTTCCTTACCTCGTGTAGAATCCTTCGCTCTAACTTTAGAGCCATCCATGCCCACTTTTGGAATGATCCGGATGGTAATATGGGCTAGCCCCTCTTGCTCAACCGACGAAAAGGTTTAGACAAAACCGGTTGTAAAAGCCTTACCCTTATCCCAGCTCCTGCAGCGCCATCAAGATCTATAAATTCTGAAGAAATTGAATGCTAGTTTTCCCGGCATCCCTCTCTCAGCTCTTTCAGACCTCTCTTGAACCCCCCCCCCCAAATTATCATGCATCTCTCCACAAAGTACAATTTCCTCTCGGCGATTATTACCATTTCGTTATGCAGTAAGTCCATTAAATCATTTTACAGTCTTTCGGCTTTGCTACAAAGCTTCTATTCAGTTTTGCCCGTTTCGGCAGCCGCCGTTCCAAGTCCCATCCTCCCGGCGCTTAACCGCCGCCAAGGCGCCAACCCGTGTGCTTTCTTTTGTGACCCAGTACAAAGTGACATATCTGTAAGTTGAAGCCAGTCATTAATTAATCATGGCATTGTAATTGCTAATACCACGCTCCAGACTTGCGGCCAGAATGCCATGTGCATGTGCACAGCACAAATTGCAGCTCTTGCCTACGCGTGCGCTTGGTGCGAGGTCATCGACAAAGTAGCATCCTCTTCGGACCTGCAGCCTGGTCTCGATGGTTGGTTATCCGTTGAAGCTCGTTCGGTTCTGCTCCTGGTCGCTAACCCATAGCCGGCTAACCCACAGCTTACGTTAAGGAATGCGCCGCCTCAGGTTATTCGGTCGGCGTTGGGCTACCTCTTGAGGGCTGCTAGATTTTGTGATCTAAGCTCTCGCCCCAATGTGGGACTCCATCAAGTGTGTTACTTGTCGCCTGCGTAGCCGTGAACCAGAGCTTGAAGACCAAAGACAATTATGATAGTTGATCCTTTCTGTCGTGCACTGTAACATAAAAACTTGAAGTCTCTGAAAACAACGGAGTATGAAGTTAAGATGCCACGCTGGGCTGTCGAGCAGGGAGATTGGGAATATCGTCTTCACCGGATCAGTGGCGCTACATCCCGAAGCCATATCGTTGGTTCTGAATGACTGATCGTCAGCCGGTGGCGGTTAAAGATAGCGATCATCCACGTTGACACGTATCATCCGGAAATGTGACATCCGTCCAAGCAATCTGCCTTCGTTAAGGCGGGTGCGAATCCGGGAGACTGCGTGCCACCAGCCGCGAAAATGCCAAGCCAGGCACGAATTACCACCGAGCGCCGATACCCCTAAAATCGATAACCCCATCACCCAACTACGGACGTAGACTTTCTTACCAAGGAGTATTAGTAGCTTTTTGACAAAAACTTTTCTTGCCTCATATCAGGCTGATTTCGGTCCAGCAGCGGGATTCGGCTTCCCCCCAGAAGCCGTTACCGGTGTTAGAAGGCGTTATAAACCGGCCGACCAGGTTCACCCAATGGGCTAAATGAATGCCAAGTGATTGAAAGGTTAAACTACAGCCTAGTGGTGCCGGTAAACTGGAAAGCTTTCCAAGACTCTCGTGACAGGCCGTCATGTACCTGATCTCCCTTATTTATTCAGCACCCCTTCACTCATTCCCAGACTTTCTCTATCCATCGGTGTCATATCGAGCAAAGCGGCGCGGAGGACGCCGAGTTCCTTCATCTTTTCGCTCGAGCTCTATATTACTCGCGTTCATACCAGTACGTTGGTCGGCACTTAGATTATAAAAGCAACCTCATTTGCGTGAATTTGATATTTAAACCCCCCTTCCCATCCTCATTACTTGGTTTCTTGTCCGCTCCTCACCGTTCGCTGATAGTAAACAATGAAGCTCTCAGTCTTCCTTTGCACCGTTGCTACTGTTGGACTGGGCAAGTTCTCTTTTTTTCTTAGTCGTCCACACGCCGTACCAGCACTCTTACACTTCTTGAAATCATCAGCCAAGGCCGCCGCAGTCTCGAAGTTTAACCCACTCGATGTGATTGGTCGCCAGACGTCAAGTGCTTGTTCCTTTTACTGTGACCCCTTGACTCCAGCCACTGATGTGCGTGCTTGTCCAATCGGCGACTGCAGGGTGATTTTACTGAGCACATCTCCCTAGAGTTGTGGCAACGACGATAGCTGCTTTTGTTCTCCTATCCTCGCTTCGATCCTTTACACGTGTGCGAGCTGCGAGTGGAAGATCGGTGCTGAGACTTATTCGAGCCTCCAAAGCATTCTTAACGGTGGGTATTCGTCTATATCAAGCCTGTTAGAGTGCACCTTTAGGACTTACTGGCCTTTCGATTTCTAAAGATTACTCGGAATACTGCTGGAATGCTGGTTATTCAGTGGGCACTCTTGACATTTCGTGCTAAGCTGTTTGGCCAGGGCAAAGCATTGGGGCGGTCTCGGAGATTTGCGTTCTTTGGATAGCTTTAAAAAATTCTCCAATGTGTACTCTTTATAGTGATATGTAATTGATACCGGTCTTGTAGCCAAAGATATGCGATGTGACCATGTTTGTGTCTTTCCTCGACGTTTGCAACCATTCGCTCACCAAAGCCTCCCAGAATTGAGCTCCGACTCAGACGGCGGGCCGGACGTAAATAGTGGACATATATATTCTAAAGAGCCTCCGCTGTTCGGCCGACCAGAGCCCTTAGACTACACAGCCCTCACCTGATACCATTTGTTTCGGAGCTACAGAAGGAGTCTATACGCGTTGAAAGAATATGGTGCTGGTTTTGCAAGCACTCCTCTCTTAGTTCTTTTGGGACCTCTCTTGATTTGCCCCCACGATCATGCATTTCCATAATACGATTTCCTCTCGACGACCATTATAATCCGTTTACTTGTACGTATCTCAAAGCCCTTTGCACGGCTCTACGGCCTTATCGCAAACCTTATATCCAGATTCGTCGGCTTCGGCAAGCGCCGTTCCAAATCCCATTCCTCCCGGCGCTTAACCGCCGTCAAGCCAACGATCCGTGTGCTTTCTTCTGTGACCTAGTCAAGAGTGCCATGGGTGAAATTTGAAGCCGGCCAATCAGAAACCATGTAATGATAACTCGCGATGTCTCGCTTCAGTGCGGGCAGAATGTCGGGTGCACGTATTCAGGCACAAACAGCAGCTCTTGTCTACACGTGCGCTACCTGCGACCTCCTATAGAAGATAGCAGCTTATTTGGGGCCGCAAAGGAGTCTCAATGAGTGGTTATCCGTCAAAGCTCGTTCGGTTCCGCCCCATGCTCGGCGAACCAATAGCTTACGCAAGTGGATGCGCTTACCAAGTTTAATCTGTCGGGAAATTAGCTCTTTAGAACTGATGGACCTTGTGATTTAAGCGCTCGCCCTGAACTCAGACCCTTCCAAGCGGGGAAGTTGTCGTCCGCGTAGCCATGAACCAGAGCGTGAAGACCAAAGACAACGCTAATCGCCTTTTCTTTCTGTCACGCGCTGCATGGTAAAAGCCTGACGCTTCGAAAGCCAATGGAGTACGAAGTTACCATGCCGCACTGGGCTACCGAGCGGGAGGGCTGGGAATGTCTCTTCGCCTGATCAGCAGCGTTGCATCTCCGAAGCCACATCATTGGTTCTGAAAAAATCCGATTGTCAGCCTGTGGCGGTCAAAGATAGTGATCATCCACCTAAATGAGACATCATTCTGTGCAATTTGCCTTCATTAAGGATCCCTGAGAGTTGGGGATGGCGCCAGCAGCCGCGATAACGCCAAGCCAGGCCCGAAATAGACCGTTCCGTGCCGAGCCCCTAAAATTAATAACCCGCTCACTCAAATTTGCACCATAGACTTTCTTACCAAAGAGATCTAGTAGCTCTTTGAAAAACACTTTTCTCCCATCGCACTAAATATATAAGGCCGATTTCGGTCCAAGAGCGACATTCGGCCTCGCCCTCTTCGCTGTCACCGGCGTTAGACGGACTTGTTGACGGATAACGGGTCCAATGATCCAAATGGATGCTCAGCAATTCAAAGGTTAGAATTAGACTATAGCCTAATGATACCGATGAGTGGGGAAGCTGCCCTTTATTCTCGTAACAACGTACCTGATACTCCTTGCGGACTCAATTCCCAGATCTTCAACAATAATCGGTGCATTATTGAGCAAAGCAGCATGAAGAACGACAAGCTCTTTCGTCCTGATAGGCGGTTGGTTATGGTTTCGTTCGGGCTCTCTGCTGCCTGAGCTCGTGCTAGTGCACTCGCTTGAACCCGGGTTATAAAGCAGTCTTGGTTCGCGTGGTAATCACTTCCCCCACCACCCCACTTTTATTCTTTTTGTTCCCCTTCACTCTTCACTCATCACTCGTAGTCTGCAATGAGGCTCTCAGTCCTATTCTCTACCATCGCTATTGCAGGACTTGGTAAGTGCATTCTCCCTCCGTGGTTCATTCGCGCGGCCTTCTACCTTCTTACGTGCTCTGAAATCATCAGCCGCAGCCACCGCAATCCCTAGGGCGAACCCAATCCGTGTAGTTATTCGCCAGAAGTCGAGCGCTTGCTCCTTCTACTGTCTCCCCATGACCGATATCGACAATGTCAGTGTGTGGGCAATCCGCAAATCACTTGGTCAATTCCGCAGGGTGACCGTACTGAGCACCATTTCATAGACCTGTGATGGCGACACAAGCTGCGTCTGCGGGCCCATTCCGGCTGCAGTCCTTTACACGTGTGCGAGTTGTGAGCTGAAGACCGGGGGTGATACTTACTCTAACATCCAAGGTGTTCTGAACCGTGAGTCTTCATCTTTCGCAAACGCGATGTTAGGTTGTGGATTTCAGGCTCACTAACTCATCGGTTCCTCAGAGTACTCGAGTGACTGTGCTGATGCTGGCTACTCAGTGGGCACTCTTGAAATTTCGGACTGCTAGGTTGTTCAGTGATCGCGGTGGACAATGGAGCTGTCTCGGCGGTTGCCCTGTTTAGTGACTTATGACCAGTTTTTCGGCTTGTGCTTGAATAGTAATCTGTAATGTATGTCAGTCTTGGGGTCTAGATTATGCGATGGCATGGGGATTGATCTAAGTCTTCGACCCTTTCCACCATTCACTCGTCAAGGGCGTATCAATGTTGAGCATTGACCCGAAAGGAGGGCTGGGACAGCGAACCGCTTAATAGACTTAGCACTCGCTACAGGGCTTCGATGCATGGGTCAGCACTGATTGTATCGAACCAAGTGGGTAGCTCCAAGAAATAATCCACCCGCGGATGTATACAGGCCATTCAACACTGTGAGAACACGTGAGAAACGTGGGTCTCATGCTTTGTTCGAGGAATGGTATTGGTTTATGCAAGGAATAGGCTGAGCAAGGTCGCTCCATTCACTCACGCCCACTTTCAGAAGCATCTGTGTACGGAACAATACAATTTCGGGCATCATGTGCTTGGAAGAGGGTGCAAGACTTGGAATGCCGGATATTCCCTCCCTGAGGTGTGTGATAATCGTGCCGGAAAGAGACAAGTCAGAAGATCGACTGTGGGCTTAAAAATGGGGTTGAAATCGAGAATATCCTTACTCATTTCCTGTGGAGGTCTTGGTATTTCGAAGGCCATCGTAATCCCTGAACCGAGTGGTTGCTCGGCGGCCGCCGGACATGGCAATCGAAGATGTGCGTAAAAATATAGCCTTGGCGCAAAGCAAAGCTCAATCTAACCTTCTCATATTGCTGAGACGTGATTCATTTTCCAGATATCCGCCGAGGGCGGCATTGAGGATCCGCGCGCCGCGCCAGGCACCGATTTCCCAGACCCCCCGATCGTGTCACCGGCCTCCGATGGCTGAAATATAGATGCACATGGCAGCCCCTATCACACGCTAGGCCGCTTTTTCAGAGAAAATCTCAAGAACGAGTCACTTCTTAATTCATTTGCCTCACTGCATAGCTTTCCTCTTATCAAGGCCGGCCGTGAAGTGCAACTGCCCATCTCCACCACCAGCCTAGAGATCGAGTTTGTTGATGAAAGATCACGGTCAAAATGACACGAGCAAGCTAGTAGTGTCTCGTGGCTCGGAGCTCTGCACCACTATCTAACAACGCCTCAGCGTCGGTTGCGGCCTTGTCCTCGATGTGCCGAACCATAACTCAGGGACGCGGGACTTGGAGGGCGGTGCAGGATTTGCTGGTGCCTGATCATCCTTTGTTTATTCTTCACATTCACTCACATTCTCAGATGACCACCGACACTCTTCCTATTGAGGTAAATTAGCGCAGAGCATGACTAGTCAGTTTGTCTTGGCAGCCGACTGTAGGGGTTTCACTCAATCCCTGCCCCACTCGAAGTTACGCTCGAATTCACAAACTCGCCCGGGTATAAATTCAAACCTCGGTAGCTCGTCTTCCCATCATCTCCCATCGTTAACCTCATCCTCTCATCCTTTTAACTTTCTTCTCAGCACCCACAATGAAGCTCTCTGTTCTCGTCTCTGCGATCGCTACATTTGCAGTCGGTGGGCTGATTGTCTAATTCTATCGGAGACCTGTCCCTCTAACCGCCGATGCTATCGTCCTTTGATTATACTAGCTTCGGGTGCTGCTGTTCCAAAGTCGAACTTCCTCGCGGTGACTCGCCGACAGACATCGAATGGTTGCTCTTTCTTCTGTGACCCTTTAGGCACACTCGCTGATGACGTGAGTATGACCGGCGGGACACCCACGCCATCTTTGAACGGCTGAACGACTGACACGGGTGACTCCTTCCTAGCCGACCATGACTGCCAGAGATCTTTGTTCGCCTTTAGTTGCTTCGACCATGTATACGTGTGCCTACTGCGACCTACAAGGCGGTTATGCTACGTACTCCGCGCTTCAGAGTACCCTCAATAGTGAGTATTTATCTTCGACGACCTTCTGCCGGGTGAACCTGGGGAGTTGACTGATTGTTCATCTCATAGCTTACTCCAGCGAATGCGCTCAGGCTGGTTATTCAGTCGGCGCCCTCCCTCTTCCAACCTGCTAAGATTGGTCGTTTGGAAAGGTTTAGATATTAAGGCAGCCTCGCGAGCCTGCCTCAACCGTCTGATAAATGAAGTTTCGGACTTGTAACTCGCATTGTGTAATATGAATTTCATCGGACTATGACTGAGAGCATCCGGCCCGGAGTACCGCGAGCTGCTCCACTCGATGATCGAATTGACGCTCTTAAACCTTAAATTGGACGGAGAGGCATAATAGCCTCTAGATCTGGTGGGCGCAGCTTGTGTAAGCTTCGAAACATCCCCCCACAGCTGACCGAGTCGCAGAGAGCCTAAAATCGCAAAACTTAACCAAACGTGTAGCTCCTTTTGACGCTATGTAAATAGGGCACTGGCTGCGAAGGTCCTGGCGGATACCCGATCTTGGGGATTGTCAACGGTTAGGGAGGCATCCTTACTATAGTCCAATCGTGACCACATAAGATTCTCGTGTATACGATTACCATGATCTGAGGCTATCCCACCCATCGGCCGACATAGTTTCACCGAGCCGTACGATGTGAGGTGGGCTTGATCACACATCCACATGATCTTGCTACCAGCAGTGAATCCTCCTTAACTCATTCGAGTCTTCAGAGATCTCTGATATATCCGATTACCGGGCACCGCTTGCGCGCGACCTACTAAGCGCCTTGGCACCGGGGGATGATCATCCAGTCCAAAATAAACGCCACCAGACTCAAGACGGACGTATCGGCATCCTCGAACCTGCCACCATAGGCCCTGCATCTGAGGGCTACGAGTGACCACGTTTAGAGAACGGAGCGTTGTGTATCAAGCTGAGGTCCACCAGCAAGGTTCGGCGAGTATTGAAGTACTGGTCTCATTTACGCTCCAAGGTTGAAACTCAGACGTGTGAGTTGCCAAGTCCCCTCGGCATTGGGGGCACGCACATTGCGGTACGTCACACTCATTTCTAGACTTTTAAGCGCGCAGCTACGTTTCTCTTTAGACCTCTTGAATGAAATCTCTCAGACTTTCTGTCTTGGGTACTGCCGTATGGGGGTATGCTGCGTAGAGGATGATCCAGAACCTCGACTTGGCATTCGGAGGGCCGAAATCTTCATGAACCCCAGCGGCAAAAAAATTAAGACAGAGAGGCTATAAAAGGCGAGCATGAAGGCAGCAGAAGTCGGCAGAGCCATCAAGAGCATTTACCACCTCCCTCCATCACCTGCCTCCCCTCGTGCCTCGAAAGATGAAATTCTCTCTCTCCCTTGTATTGACAGCAATCGCTTCCTTCGGTACGTATCTTTGATTTGAGCGCTAAATATAACGTTGACCCGGAATTGCATACTGGTATGCCCACTCACGCTTGTAGCAAGCGCGGCCGCGATCCAGAATGGGATTCTTTCCTCTCTCGCTCGCCGGCAGACTCCAGAGAATTGTATCGACTTCTGCGATGACCTGAATGATATTGTATCTGTGAGTCTTGTTCCCTCGCGCTAGATGTCACTTAGTGGCCCTCGACGAGCGCTAGTGCTAACATTGTACCTATTAAGACTTGCGACGCAGAAGAGAGCTGCCTATGCTCTTCTAAGAGTGCATCTGCCATGTACACCTGCGCTTCGTGCCAGCAGCAGAACGATGTGGCTCTTTGCTCAGATCTGCAGTCAATTCTCGACGGTGAGCATCGTCATGAAATGGCGGTCGCGTTGGAAGGGCGTCTTGCTGAGCTTTTCTCATTTAGCATATTCCTCTGAGTGCTCTGCCGCGGGATACCCGGTTGGCGCACTGCCTTTGTCAGGCTGCTGAACGCATCGCTTCAAGCAACCGTTGAATTCGAACTGGAAGGAGTCTACTTTACGAAGATTCAGCCTCCTAGTATAATGCATAGTTTATGCCCGGATACAGTACATCATAAATACATTAGGAATTAAGGACTTACGACTCATTCTTGATCTAACGGAAACATGAACCTGACGACCCTGCGAGCTGATGCGGCTTCGAATTACTTGAAGGTTTGGTGAGCCTGTATTCTATCCTTCCCCTTGATCAGCCGTTGGGCATCCGAGAGCATTAGCGCCGGCTCTAGAGAGCGGAGGAGACTCCAGTCCCGCTAGCTTTTCTTTGGGGGGGGAGGGTCGCAGAAGTCAGGGATGAAGAAGACACCCCTCGTCAAGATACCCGCAAATTGCCGCAAGAACAAGCGGTGACCCCACACCATGCCATCGCCGAGCCAATAATAACTGATCGACACTCTTAATGTTAGGTAATAAGTTCTTTGAACTCGTATTCCATTTGGGCGCACTCACTCTAGACCTATCCGACGAACTGATTTGGTTCGGGTGTGTGCCTGAGCGGTCGATGCCGATAGTGGCGGCCACTCGTAATCGAAACGCACTAACTATAACCGGAACGAGCCGCCGGCGCCATGGCCACAGCACGTCGTCATACTGTCGAGCGCCTCAAAGAAAACGACATCTTAACCTATTTGGTATCGATCGAGTGCCCGGGTGCTCCATCCCAAAGTCTTCTATGACATCTTTGCTTAGTCAGCCTCGGGTTTTGCCCGTTCCGTCGAATACGCATCGATGATTCCAGGTGCCGGGGGACAGGTCCCCAGATACCCCGCTTACAAGTGCTACCAGGAGAAGAGGGAAAGCAACATTCAGAGACGGAAACAGAATCAGCTGCAGGGCTATTAGCCTAGGTAGAAGTCCAGGTATTGAATACGCTGGCGAAACCGCTGAGGAAACGACTTAGACATCGAAGACCAAAACGTCCGGGAAGACACGGAATGACGTCAGGAGCTCGGGGGATTGCGGTATCCATGTGCCTGAACATTTTGCGCTGAGAAAACCCTCCCTCTGGCTTCGCTCAATCAGAGAGGGTCGGGGACGCCCTCTAGGGACGACTGACGTCTTGACACGGACTCTCTCCTAGTCGACCCTGACTGCCAAAGATCTTTGTTTGCCTTTAGTTGCTTCGACCATGTACACGTGTGCTTACTGCGACCTGCAAGGCGGTTATGCTAGTGCTCCCCGCCTCAGAGTACTTCGTATTCGACGAGCCTTCCGCCGAGTGAATCCAGGGAGTTGATTGATAGCCCATCTCTTAGCTTACTCCAGCGAATGCGCTCAGGCTGGTTATTCAGTCGGCGCCCTCCCTCTTCCAACCTGCTAAGATTGGTCGTTTGGAAAGGTTT
>WSTX01002838.1:0-15441 GCA_019633405.1 Tulasnella sp. 408 | reverse complement strand
TCTAGTGCTGACGACGCGTCTTCGTATTCATCGCCCCGCTTGTGGATCTCGCCTATCCTCTCGAGACATTGTACAACTCCCACGTCGTCGCCGTGTGTTCGAAAGATTTCGAGGGCTTCCTTCAGGAACGGCATAGCCTCCTTTTCGTTGTCTTGAATGGTGAGGGAGCTGCCCATGAGATACAGGATCTCAGCCGTCCCGAGTGGATTGTTGAGGCTTCTGAACTTTTCAAGAGCTCCTACGGCGACTTGGAGAGCATTGAGGGGGAAGGAGTGGCGATGATAGACGACCGTTTGCTTTCGTAGAACACTGGCGACCCCCTTGTCATTCCCTTCTTGCTCATACATACGTAGAGCTTGTTCCAAGTGGGAAAGGCCTTCTGCGTAGTTCCCTTTCCAGCTCTCGAGGTCCCCGATGTTTTCTAACAGCGCAGCCGAACGGACGTGATGATCTATGCTGTCGGGGGTAGGAGGGCAGCGAGGCTATTGAAATGATAAGTTCAGTTCTATTTCACAAGGAGTGTAAGAAAGACACTTACAAGGTGTGTGAGGGTTGTTCGACACATGCTAGCAGTCGGGCGTTGCTGGGGATCCATGACCCAGCATCTCGTCATCAACTCCCAGACTTGTAGGCACTCTCCGAGGCGCGATTCTCCGTTAACTTGTGGCAGAGGACTTTCGAATATCTTGCGAATAATAACATAGTCGGCCCCTGCCCCCTCGTAGGGTAGTTCGCCCGTCATAATCTGGGTGCATTCCTCGTCAATACCAGGTCTAAAAGTCTCGGAGATGTATGGACTAACTTCCCAAACCAACCATGCCCAAGCATATACGTCGCTCGTTGGAGCCCGTGGTTGACCGTCGAGTACCTCAGGACTACACCAACGGATGGACCCCTTGAAGCCTGTCGACGTCTCCAACCTCTTAAAACCACCGTCTTCGTGCAGTCGGGCTAAACCAAAGTCGCATAGGACTGCCCTACAGTTGGAGTTGACTAAGACATTCGCCTTGGGTGAGGTGAAAGGTGAAGCGTCGGAATAGGTATCGACGGCACGACAGTCGGACTCTTACAGATTTGATGTCTCCGTGGCACACAGGTGGATCAAGCCCGTGAAGAAACGCCAAAGCATCAATAGTATCATATGCCTAGAGGCCATTACTTCGTTAGCTGCGGAACAAAGCCACTTCCAGGACACTCACGAGCGACAGCTTTTCAGGCACCTCCAACTCCTGCTTCAGGATGAATTCGGCAACGTTCCCATATGGTTCCCATGGAGAGAGTAGCCAGGCCTCACCACGGTCGAGGTTGGCATAAAACCCCAGGAATTTGGCGATGCCCGGATGCGCTTCGAGACCCGACCAGACTAGCAGCTCCTTAGTAAACGCCTAGGTGAGGGTGGAGCTCAGCGATCTAACCAAACGACCAAACAACACAACTCACCCTTTTCGCATCAGGCATATTATCCACCTCTGATATTTTGATTTGCTTGACGGCTACGAGCTGAGGAGGGTCATATTGACGCGAAGCCAGCCACGTCGGTAGCCATGCTGAGGAGTGAAGCTTGGCTTGTTGTACAACGCCATAACCTCCCGAGCGCTTGGAGTCATTGGTGACTAGAACAATCCTTCGGCGTGCGACCTCGAATGTTCGCAGTCGTTCGTATGCCTCGTCCTGCAACAGCCGACACCTTCTCAGAGTGAATTCGTGTTTGGACCGAGATTGCGCCCACCACCGCTCGAACCCTCGCTGCTCTCCTTTCAATATCTTCTGTGGTTGACATTATCTGAGGAGCTGACACTCGCGTAGATAGACGTTGTAACAGGATTCCCTTAGGCGACGTCGGCGTGGAATGGGGGACGGTCCAGATAGGTGGTCGGCACCATCGCGCGGCGAAGCCTGACGCTTTCCCACCAGAGGGCGTCTTTGGATTTAGTCACAACATCACGACTACTCGATCGTTACCGGAGTCGTGTGGACCGTTTGACGAAGTTATACTCCTGCGAGGTGCCATGCCTGCTTAGGTGTGGGGTGGGGTGGCATGATACGGAACACAGCGAGAGTCGACGTGGAGTAGAATATTGGCACGCGCAAGGAAGAGTTATGATGAAAGCTTCCGCTACGAAGTCCATGAACAACTATAGCTTTAAGCATTTTTTGGCAGGTCGCACCCATGTGTCGATTTTCGTTCCGCTAGGGAGAACATTCGCGTACATGCAGAGGAAATAATACATGCGGTATATACAGATGACATTGTTTGCCGCGCTAACTAGGACGATTCGGAGGAAAGGGGACGACGGATCTCTTTGCGACATCGATAGCCAGAACACGAGCAATCACAGCTCTCCGGAGCCGGCGGGGATTGGAAGTTTGAGACTGGCAGTGAGAAGCTGTGGGTGTCGTCGCTGGAGTTTCCGGACGTCGCACAAAAGAGATAACCGACGCTCCCACTTCATGACCGTTTTCGGAATGGCGCACAACTTCTTTCGAGTTTCCCTTCGTTCCCAGTTCCCAGAGCTCCCTTGCTCCATCCGAGTCAGCATGGCGGCTTCGAAATGTAACGCCGCCTCGTCGTATCGCTGCCTCTTCACCGAGACCTCCGCCTTTTTCACCAAGATCTCCGCCTTCTGCCCCAAACGATACTCCACCTTCGAATACTCCTTCTCGCTACGAGATACAGCGATGTGGTGGTCGAGCCAAAAGAGGGCGCTATCCCAATCACCTTGGCTACTTTTCAAATCCACAAGGATAGAAGCGGACCATCTCGACTTGTGTGGTCGTGAATTCTGTACCCACGATCGACACGATTCCTCCAATGCGGAAACTGCTTCCTTGAGTCTCGATTGTTTGCGGAAGCAGTCTCCCAACTCCTGCAGCCCATCTGCTAACCATCCAGTGAGTCCGATGCGTCGAGCAATTGAAACCGACTCTTGAAGAAGTCTCTCAGCCTCCTGGTATTCCCCTAACTCCGTCTTGAGTTCACCCATCCTATTTAAGGCACTGATCAGATCAACATCCGACCCAACACTCCGACTGATCGCGATAGCCTCCGAAAGAGCCTCGGCAGCCTTGACAAAATCAGAGAGCTGAATGTGCGTCCTCCCTATGCGCTCGAGTACATTCGCCAGTCCCAATCGGTCGCCGGATCGAGTGGCTATTGCCACAGCTTCCTCCAGTCGGGATAGTGCGTCCTGCTTTTGGTTCCGAACCCTTAAGCACTCGGCTATTCTCTCCAGGCATTGTACCACGCCGACCTCGTCCCCATGCGTACGACGGATTTCCAGGCTCTCTTGTAGGAGTAGTAAAGCCTTGCTCAACTCGCCCAGTATCACGAGGGAGTACCCAAGGTAGTACGACGTTTCCGCTATCCCAAGAACATCGTTCAGAGCTTTACAACGGTCCAGGGCGGTAGAAGCGACGGTACGAAGTTTGACAAACTCCCCATACCGAAGAGTCACGGCGGCTTGCTTCCGGAGAACGCTGCAGATGCCCCTTTCATCCCCTTCTTCTTCATAGAGCCGCATAGCCTTGTCCAGGTACGCCGAGCTCTTCTCGAAATTTCCTTTCCAACTTTCAAGGTCACCGAGGTTCTCCAGCAGCGCAGCCGATTGAGTTTGGTGATCGGGATTCGCAGGGGCGGGGGTGCAGCGAGGCTGTTGATGCGGAATTCAGGGGTGCTATAATCGAGGACGGGATGCTAAGGATGCTTACCAGGTACGTGAGTGTCGTCTTACACATGCTGGCCGTCGGTCGTTGTCCAGGTTCAAAGTTCCAACACCTCCCCATCAACTCCCAAACTTGAATGCAGTCACTAAGGCGGGACCCTCCATCAATTTGAGGTAGAGGACTCTCGAAGATCTTGCGTATGATGGCGTAATCCGCGGAGGTCCCTTGGTACGGCAAATCCCCCGTCATAATCTGCAAATAGAGAGACGTTACTATCGAGCATAACACAAAAAATACCAGCCTACGAACCTCCCAAACTAACCACGCCCAGGCGTACACGTCGCTAGCTGGTGTCCGCGGCTTTCCGTCCAGGATTTCGGGGCTGCACCATCGAATGGACCCTGTATTGCCCGTCGACGTCTCGAGTCGTCCAAAACCGCTATCTTCATGCAGTTGTGCGAGGCCAAAGTCGCACAGTCGGGCCTTATAATTGGCGGTGACCAGGACGTTAGGCTTGAAAAAGCAATGCGTTTAGGGACCGGCGGATCCTTGTTCGAGCAGGTCTGGCTTACGGATTTGATGTCGCCATGACACACTGGTGGAGTCAGTTGATGAAGAAAGGTTAACGCTTCGATGGTATCATAGATCTAGGGTGAGGTGATTAGCGTCCTGATGTGATCGTGATGAAGATCTTGGGCGACGCACCAGCGACAGTTTTTCGGGTACCTCCAGCTTGTGCGCCTTGACGAAATCGCCGACGTTTCCATTAGGCTCCCAGGGAGAAAGCAGCCAGGCCTCCTGGTGCTTGAAGTCGGCGTGAAACCCGAGGAACTTGCTGATTCCGGGATGCTCGCCCGCGCTCGACCACACTAACATCTCTCTGGTGAACGCCTGCGATGGACGGACCTCAGCTGTCTGAGAGTACCAAGGAGCGCCAGACTTACCCGCTTCACCCCCGGCCCGCTGTAGACAGGCGGAACCTTGATCTGTTTGACGGCAACTAACTGCGGTGGGCCATGCCAACGTGAGGCCAGCCACGTTGGGAGATAGGCGGACTCGTGCAGCTCAGCGCGTAGAACGACGCCGAAACCCCCTCGGGACGGATTCTGGTGGTCGCAGAATACAATTCTCCGACGTTCGATGTGGAACCGCTCGAGTTTCTCGTATTCTTCGTCCTGGAGGGAATAAGGCCCATCAGCGGCGAGATTCCAAACTGGACCGGACGGGCGCTTACCACCGCTTGCGCTTTGGCGGCCTTCGATGGCGTAGCTTCCGGCGTGGACATCGTTGTAGACGGTCTTGCTTCGAACTTGGCGGGGAGGGGTGGGGGAATGAGGGGTGATTGTACTCTGTGTCGAGCAATGAGGCGAGGATGGGGCTACCTTCCTAATGTCGCCCAGCACGATGCCCGGTTTCGCAGGCTTACCCCTGATGCATAACAAGCTCCCCTTCGACCTCACACAATACACTGGACGTCAGAAAACCTCTCTGGACGTTGATGAACGGGCGCAAATGCTAAACTTCACAGGCATGTGAAAGCTTCGGAAGGGCGGAATTATGAAAGACCCTGGACCGGCTGGGGAGCCGTCGAAGCGCCAAGAACAGTTCCCCACCTCAACTACATTGAAGCTCCTCTCCTAGCCACCGCTAACCGCTATATCCCCCGGTGCGGGATTGGCAAGGTATATCGTAATTGCAGCCGTGTTACGAGCTGGTGGGCACGTCCGAGAATCGGCCTGTTTCCTTGTAGATAGATTCATTAGAGGTCTAGACTCGCGGTCTATAGGATGCAGTCGATGTCCGAAACATGTGGCGCGTAAGCACCTCATTCCCGGGCGCCATCGTGCGGTTCCCGACAGCTTGCCTTCTCCAGGTCGTTCCTTTGTTGAGAAGAGTCTTAAGACTTGGAATGTAATTTTAGCCTTGGTCTGATTGTAATTGGCACTGCGAGTGCGCCTTCGTAAAAGTCACTTGGTTGGAAAGGGTGCATAACGTCATCGCTTCCCCAGTGTCTAATTTATCACCGCAGTGCGAACACTGAATGGGGAAAAGGCACGCCTGAAGATTTCAAACAGCGACGCAATCGAGCCAGAACAGCGGGCACTACTGAACAACAAACAACGCGTCCCTTGTCGTTGGTGTACGGCGTCACTGCTTTGAAGTTCAACCTCCCGCCGCATCACCCTGACTTGCCTTTTCTGCTTCCGCGGTAGCTCGAAGCCAAGCCATCTGTCACTAAAGTCGTTATCCGCTTATAGGCCTCACAGTTGCGGTGCATCGCCTTAGGCCAGTTCCTCAGAGGTGAGGGCGTTCTGTCCATCTGTGTTGTCCTTGCCCTTATCCGACCGCCACTTCCGCGACTGTCCTTATTCACTCTTTAAGTACTTTACCACTTCCGTCCATTCTCGTACGTTACATATTGTCTGCTTCTCAGTCACGAGCGCTTGCTTTAGCTGGCACTTGAGTTGGATGAAACCAAATTAGATCAAGTACGGAGGGTAGATCACTCTTCGCATCGCTCTACATACTCTGTTGGGTAAAGTGCCTCGTTGAGAAACCCCCCAGCCCCGAACGAGAGACCGCTTCGACCGGGAAGAGGTTTTTCTTGTTGTGAAATGCATCGCCAAATTCAGAAAAATGCAACATGTCCCATTGGGCACCAGAGTGGCAATCTGCTGGGGGACTGGTTGTTCCCCGCCCGCTGTCGCCGCCGCCATGCTCGTTAGGGTCTAGGTCTAGGTCCAATGTGGCGACAAGGTCGATTAAGACCACAAAGACGAGTAACTGTAGAAGTCTACTCCGATATAATAGTTGGTAACGGCTGTAGCAAAACTGACCGGATCAAGATAACAAACGCCTCATACTATTTTGGGAGTTCCAGTGGTACACGCATGGGTAGCGACGAGGTTGGCTGCTTAAAGTGACCTGGTCGCAGAGGTACAAAAATGGCTGCCCACTTCGACTGTTGCTAGATTTGATCCGAAGCTTGAGACGGGAAGTGGCGAGTTGAGGTATCCGTCGCTCAAACCGCTGCAGGTCACATTGCGGAGGCGAGGTCCGGTCGACTGACGGAGTTCTGGTGTGCCTTAGTTTGGATGGTTTGCGATGTTCCCACTTGATGGTGGTCTTCGGAGAACGGTTCAATTTAGGCCGTAAATGGAAATAGCAATATAGATGGTCCATACCACGGTTAGAGCCGTTTCGAGATGTAGTGCCGCCTCGTCTCGTTCGAGCGGGCTGAGGATCTTTGCCTTTCGTCCAAATGATCGAACACACCGTAAAGCTACCCGAGTGTGCGATAGTCGATAGTGATGAGATAATACCGGGAGAGGAATTCCGCCATCTATCTTTCCTTGCGTTTGATCTTGGTGAGGTGGGAGGCCGAACGTGCAGGTTCCAAGTCGACAATTGAGATGTTGTGGTACATCGGGCATGCCTCCTCGAATACATCGCTGCTTCCTCAAGCTGTTCCTGCTTCTCGAGGTAACGGCCTAGATAGGACAACCCTTGCCCGAGTCTCCACCACGCGCTGCTGCGTCGTGCGATCGGGACCCCTTCTCGGCAGAGCTCATCCCCTTCATGATATAATCTCAGACAATTCTGAGGAAGCCAGAATGTAGTAGAGCGTGTTCCGGCCCGATCCTCCGACCCGCGTCACAGGCCTCCGAGATTCTTGACGCTCCTCTGTCGTTCTCGTTCTGGTACCGGTGGTAGTACACCGAGGCAAGGAAGAGCAGAACTTTGGCTTCACCGAGCCTATCTCCGCAGCGACGGGAGATTTCTACGGCGTTCTAGAGCGCCGGGAACGCTTCTTCTCATTCACTATCCCGCTTGTGGATCTCGCCGATCTTCTTGAGACATTGTACAACGCCCACGTCGTCGCCGTGTGTTCGAAAGATTTCGAGGACTTCCTTCGGGAACGGCATGGTCTCCTTTTCGTTGTCTTGAATGGTGGGGGAGCTGTCCATGAGATATAGGATCTCAGCCATCCCAAGGGGATCGTTGAGGCCTCTGAACGATTCGAGAACTCCTAAGGCGACTTGGAGAGCGTTGCGGGGGAAGGAGTGGCGATGGTAGGCCACGGTTTGCTGTCGGAGAACACTGGCGACCCTCTTATCGTTGCCCTTTCAGGCACCTCCACCTCCTGCCTCAGGATGAATTCGGCGACATTCCCATATAAGTCCCATGCAGAGAATAGCCAGGCTTCAGCACGGTAGAGGTTGGCATAGAATGAATATTGCAATGACCGGATGCGCTCCGAGACCCGACCTTAGTAAACGCCTTGGTGCGGGTGGAAATCAACGATCTGACCAAGCGAAAAATCGGGACAGCTCACCTTTTCGTATCAGATATGTTCTCCACCTCTGATATTTTGACGGCTTGACGGCTACGAGCCGAGGAGGGCCATATCGACAACCGCGTGCGAAACCATGCTGAGGAGTGATGCTCGGCTTACCCCACAATGCCACAATCTCTAGAGCGCTTGGGGTCGTCGGTGACTAGAGCAACCCTTTGACTCGCGACCTCGAATGGTCGAAGGCGCTCGTATGCATCGTCCTGCAATAGTAGACACCTACTCTGATTGAATTTCGTGTTTGGACCGAGGTCGCGCCCACCACCGCTTGAGCCCTCGCTGCCATCATTTCAACATCTTCTGCGGTTGACATGATTTCAGTACCTGACGACGAGGTAGACAGAGGTTGTAACACGATTCCCTTAGGCGAAGTGGGCGTGGAAGGGCGGAACAGATAGGTGGTCGCTGGCTGGGCGCAATCGTGCCGCGAAGCCTAACGCAGAGGGCGGCTTTCTAGATTTAGTCACAACGTCATGACTGCTCGATCGTTGCTCGTCGTGTGGACCGTTCGAACGAGGCTATCTGGGGCAAATCTCCTGCGACATGCCGTGAGTGTATGGGTGGTCTAGCGGGATAGGGAAATGGGCAAGCGGATCCCAGGTGAAGGCAGGAAGGTGTGGTGCGCGGTGTCCTCCAAGCAGTCTTGGCCTCAGCGTGAAATATAGCGATAAACGAATTCTTGGATTAGGATGCTCAGGCCTTGTCGCGGCTTGCCATTGGTATGGGGTGAGATGATACGGAACACAGCTAGAGTTGGCCTGGAGTAGAATGCCATTCGCAAGGACGAGTTATGATGAAAGCTTCCGCCACGAAGTCCATGAACAATTATAGCTTTGAGCATCTTTTGGCAGGTCGCACTCGAATATCGACTTTCATTCCGCGAGAAGTGAATGGTGTGCAGGCAGAGGAAATGATACATGTAGTATATACAGACCACATCGTTAACCGCGCTAACTAGGACGATTCGGAGGAATGTGGAGGACGTATCTCTTCGCGACATCGATAGCCTGAACACGGGCGATTACGATTCTCCGTGACCGATGGAGATCGGAAGTTTGAGACTGGCGGTGACAAGCTGTGGATGTCGTCGCTGGAGTTTCCTGAGGTCGCACAAAAGAGGTAACCGACGCTCCCACTTCATGACTGTCTTCGGAATGGCGCACAGTTGCTCCAGCTCCCAGCTCCAAGAAGAGTCGTTCTCTTTATAAGTCACGATGGCGGCTTCGAGATGTAATGCCGCCTCGTCGTATCGTTGCGCCTTCACCAAAGTCCGACTTTTTAGTTCCAGTTCATCTGCCACCCCGATATAATCTTTCTGGCCACGGAACACCACGATCTGGTGGTCGTGCCAAAAAAGTGCGCCATCCCAATCACCCTGACCACTTTTTAGATGCACGAGGATAGAAGCGGGCCATAATGACCCGGTTGGTGATGAATCCTGTCTCCACCATCGACACGATTCCTCCAAAGCGGAAACGGCTTCGTCGACTTTCGATTGTTTCCGGAAGCAGTCTCCCAACTCCTGCAGTGCCACTGCTAACATTCCAATGCTTCCGAGGCGTCGAGCAGTTGAAACCGACTCTCGAAGAAGTCTTTCAGCCTCCTGGTATTCCCCTAACTCCACCTTGAGTTCACCCATCTTATTTAAGGCGTGGATCAGATCAGAATCCGACCCAACACTCCGAAAGATCGCGAGAGCCTCCGAAAGGGCTTCGGAAGCCTTGACAAAATCAGAGAGCTCAAAGTGTGTGTACCCTATGAGCTCGAGTACCTGCGCAAGCCCCAATCGATCGCCCGACCGAGTGGCTATAGCCATCGCTTCGTCCAGTCTGGATAGTGCATCCTGCTCTCGGCCCTGAGACCTTAGGGTGTCGCCTATTCTCTCCAGGCATTGGACCACCCCAACGTCATCTCCATGGGCACGACGAATTTCTAGGCTCTCTTGCAGGAGTTGTAACTCCTCAGCCTTCTCTCCCAGCATCCCAAGCGAGTACCCAAGGTAGTACGACGTTTCCGCAATCCCAAGAGCATCGTCCAGAGCTTTGCAGCGCTCTAGGGCGGTAGAAGCGACGGCACGGAGTTTGAGATAGTTCGTATCCCGCAGAGTCGCAGCAGCTTGCTTCCGGAGAACGCTGCATATGCCCCTTTCATCCCCTTCTTTTTCATAGAGCCGCATAGCCTCGTCGAGGTACGCCGAGCTCTTCTCGAAGTTTCCCTTCCAAGTCTCAAGGGCACCGAGGTTCTCTAGGAGCAAAGCCGACTGGGCCTGATGGTCGGCATTCATCGGGGTGGGTATGCAGCGGGGCTGTTGATGCGGAGGTCAGGGGTGCTATAGTCGAGGACGGGATGCCAAGGATGCTTACCAGGTACGTGAATGTAGTCTTACACATGCTAGCTGTCGGTCGTTGCTCAGGTTCAACGTTCCAACACCTCCTCATCAGCTCCCAAACCTGAAGACAGTCGCTAAGGCGGGACGCTCCATCAACCTGAGGTAGAGGACCCTCGAATATCGCCCGCATGATGGCGTAATCGGCAATGGTATCCTGGTAGGGCAAGTCCCCCGTCATAACCTGCAAGTCGATAGGTGTCACTGTCAACCGCAAACGCAAAAATAGAAGGTGCACGAACCTCCCAAACCAACCATGCCCATGCATACACGTCGCTAGTCGGTGCGCGTGGTGCGTTGTTCAGAAGTTCCGGGCTGCACCACCGAATGGACCCTTTCATGCCTGTTGAAGTCTCGAGCCGACCGAAACCGCTATCCTCGTGGAGTCGGGCAAGACCAAAGTCACACAGACGAGCCTTACAATTGGCGCTAATGAGAACATTAGCCTAGAAAGGAGCATGCGCTTAGGGACTGGCGGACGAGTGTTCGAGTAGGTCTGGCTTACGGATTTGATGTCGCCATGGCACACTGGTGGAGTCAGTTGATGAAGAAACGTCAATGCGTCGATGGTATCGTAGATCTAAGACGAAGTTATTAGCACCCTGCTGTGTCCATGAAGCTCTTGAGTAACGCACCAGTGATAGCTTTTCGGGCACTTCCAGGTTGTGCTTCTTGACGAAATCGCCAACGTTCCCGTTAGGCTCCCATGGTGAGAGCAGCCAGGCCTCCGAGTGCTTGAAGTCGGCGTGGAACCCGAGGAACTTGGCGATCCCAGGATGCTCGCCGGCGCTCGACCACACCAACATCTCCCTTGTGAACGCCTGCCGTAGACTGACTTTAGCTAACTGAAAGCGATAAGGAGTGCCAGACGTACTCGTTTCACCCTCGTCACGTTATAGCCCGGTGGAATCTTGATTTGTTTGACAGCCACCAACTGCGGTGGGCCATGCCGACGGGAGGCCAGCCACGTCGGGAGATAGGCGGACTGGTGCAGCTCAGCACGTAGAACAATGCCGAAACCCCCATGTGACGGATCCTGGTTGTCGAAGAATACCAGTCTCCGACGTTCGACGTGAAACCGTTCGAGTTTCTCATATTCTTCGTCCTGGAGGAATAGGGCACATCAGCGGCGAGATTCCAAACTGGACTGGACGGGCGCTTACCACCGCTTGCGCGCTGGTACTCTGCGATTGCGTAGCTTCCGTCGTGGACATCGTTTCAGACAGTCTTGCTTCGAGTTTGGCGGGGAGGGATGAGGAAATGAGGGGTGGTTGTACTCTGTGTCGAGCAATGAGGCGAGGACTGGGCTGCCTCAATGGCACGATGCCCGGTTTCGCAGGCTTACCCCTGACGCTTGTCAAGCTCCCGTTCGACCTCATACAATACACGGGACGTCAGAAAACCTCTCCGCTTGGGGAATCAAATGCTAAACGTCACATGCATGTGAAAGCTTTGGAGCGGCGGAATGTATGAAAGGCCCCGGACGGGCTGAGGGACAAGCCACGACGTACATCCGTCGAAGCGCCAGCGGCAGGTCGCATCTAACAGAGTTCCCCACCTCAACTACATTGAAACTCCCCTCCTAACCACCGCTAACCGCTATGTCCTTCAGCGCGGGATTGACAAGGTATACTTACAGTAATCGCAGCCGTGTTACGGGCTGTTGGGCATGTCTGAGAATCGACCTGTTTCCTCGTAGACTTCATCCGAGGTCCAGACTCGCGGTCTATAGCATGCGGTCGATGACCGAAACATGTGGCGCGTAAGCACCTCATTCCCGGACGCCATGTGCGGTTCCCGACAGCTTACCTTCTCCAGGTCGTTCCTTTGTTGGGAAGAGCCTTGGGGCCTCGAATTCAATTTTAGCCTTCGTCTAGTTGTGATTGGCACTGCGAGCGCGCCTTCGTAAAGGTCACGTGGTTGGAAAAGTTAACGTCATCGCTTCCCCAGTGTCTAATTTATTACCGCAGTGCGAACACTGAATGGGGGAAAGTCACGCCTGGAGATTTCGAACAGCGACGCAATCGAACCAGAACAGCGGGCACTACTGAACAACAAACAACGCGTCCCTTGTTGGTGGTGTATGACGTCACTGTTTTGAAGTTCAACCTCCCACCGCATCACCCTGACTTGCGTTTTCTGCTTTCACGGTAGCTCGAAGCCAAGCCATCTGTCACTAAAGTCGTCATCCGCTTATAGGCCTCCCAGTTGCGGTGCATCGCCTTAGGGCAGTTCCTCAGGGGTGGGGCATTCTGTCCATCTGTGCCGACCATCACTTCAGCGACTGTCCTTACTCGCTCTCTAAGTACTTTATCACTTCGATATTTCTCGTACGCTACATAATGTCTGTTTCTCAGCCACGAGCGCTTGCTTTACCTGGCACTTGAGTTGGGTGAAACCAAATTAGACTAAGTACGGAGGGTAGATCCCTCTCGCATCGCTACGCATACTCAGTTGGGTAAAGTACCTTATTGAGAAACTCTCCAGTCCTGTGCGAGAGAACGTTTACACCTGGAAGGGATCTCAACTGATGTGAAAAGTGTCGCCCGATCCAAAAGAATGTAACATGTCCCATTGGGCGCCAGATTAGCAGTCTGTTGGGGACTGGTATTTCTCGCCCGCGGTCGCCACCGCATCCTGGTCAGGGTCCAGGTCCAATGTGACGACAAAGCCGATTAATACCACAAAGATGACTAACCGCCAAATCTACTCCGATATAATAATTGGTAATGGCTGTTGCAAAACTGACCGGATAAACATAACAAAGGTTTCATACTATTTTGGGAGTTCCCGTGGTACACGCATTGGTAGCGACGAGTTGGCTGCCAAAAGTGACCTGGTCGCAGAGGTATAAAGATGACCGCGCACTTCTACTGCTGCTAGATTTGATCCGAAGCTTGAGACGGGAAGTGCCGAGCTGATGTATTCATCGCTCAGACCGCTGCAGGTCACATTGCAAAGGCGAGGTCGGGTTGACTGACGGAGTTCTGGTGGACCGAAGTTTGGATGGCTTTTGAAAGTTCCCCCTCGATGCGGTTTCGGAAGATGGCTCAATTTATCTCCTAGATCGATATCGTAATACCGATGCTCCAGACCACGGGTTAGAGCCGTTTTGACATGCAGTACCGTCTTGTCGTATCGTCTGAGCGGGCTGAAGACCTCTGCCTTTTCGTCCAAATTCTCGAATACAGAGAAACCTACCCGACTGCGCGGTAGTCGTTAATGACTCGATTAAACCAAGAGAGCCATTCCCCCTTTTTGCTTTGCTTGTGTTTGACCTCCGTGAGGTGGGACACCGAACGTGTAGGTTCGAAATCGACAATTGAGATGTTGTGGTGCATCGAGCATGCTTCGCCGAATACCTCGGCTGCTTCGTCAAGCCGTTCTTGGCTCTCAAGGGAAATGCCTAGATAGGACAACCTTGACCGAGTCTTCTCCACGCACTGCTGCGTCGTGCGATCTGGATCCCTTCTCGGCAGAGCTCCCCCCCTTCATAATGTAATGCTAGACAATACTTGCTGAAGCCTGAATATAGTAGAGCGGAGCAGACCTCGTGTTCCCATCCGATCCTCTGAGCTGCGTCACAGGCCTCCGATATTGTTGACGCTACTCTGTCGTTCTCATTCTGGTAGTAGTACACCGACGGGAGGACGAGCAGAGCATTGGCTGCCTCCTTTTTGTTGTCTTGAATGGTGAGGGAGCTGCCCATGAGATGCAAGATCTCAGCCGTCCCAATGGGATCGACGAGTTTCCTGAAATTTTCAAGAGCTCCTACAGCGATTTGGAGAGCATTGAGGGGGAAGAAGTGGCGATGATAGACGACCGATTGCTTTCGGAGAACACTGGCGACCCTCGTCGTTGCTTTTTCAGGCACATCCAATCCCTGCCTCAGGATGAATTTGGCGACGTTCCCATATCGGTCCCATGGAGAGATTAGCCAGGCTTCAGCACGTTCGAGGTTGGCATAGAGTCCAGGAATTTGGCAATGCCCGGATGCGCTTCGAGACCCGACCAGACTAACAGCTGTTAGTAAACGCCTAGTTGAGGGTGGCAATCAACGATCTGACCAAACGACCAAAACGAGACAACTCACCCTTTTCGCATCAGGCATGTTGTCCACCTCTAATATCTTGGTTGGCTTGACGGCTACGAGCTGAGGAGAGCCATATGGACGCGAAGCCGACTACGTCAGTCGCCATGCTGAAGAGCGAGGCTCGGCTTGCCGCGCAATGGCATAATCTCTAGAGCGCTTGGAGTTACTGGCGACTAGATTAATCCTCTGTCTTGAGACCTCGAGTGGTCGAAGTCGTTCGTATGCCTCGTCTGCAACTGCCGACACCTCCTCAGAGCGAACTGGTGTTTGGGTCGACGTCGCGCTTACCACCGCTTGAACTCTCGCTGCTCTCCTTTCAACATCGACTGCAACTGATATGATCTTAGTAGCTGACAAAAATGTAGACAGATGTTGTAACAGGATTCCCTTAGGCGAAGTGGGCGTGGAACTTGAAGGGGAGAACAGAAAGGTGATCGCTGAGCTCCATCGCGCGCGCGGCGAAGGTTGCCCAACGCTTTCCCACCAGAGGGCCTCTCTGGATTCGGTCACAACATCATGGTTACTCGATCGTTGCTCGTCGTGTGGACCGTTCGAGCGAAGTTATCTGGTGCCAATCTCCTGTGACGTGCCGTGAGTGTATGGGGAGTTCGAGCGGGACAGGGAAATGGGCAAGCGGAACCAAGTCAAGGCGGGAAGGTGTGATGTGCGGTGCCCTCCAAGCAGTTTTTGCCTCAGCGCGAAATAAAGCTGTAAACAAATTCTTAGATTAGGACGCTTTGGCCGTGCTGCGCCTTGCTTTTGGTATGGGAGGGACGATACGGAACACAACGAGAGTCGGCGTGGAGTGGAATGGCATGCGCAAGGATGAGTTATATATGATGAAAGCTTCCGCCACGAAGTCCATGAATAACTATAGCTTTAAGCATCTTTTGGTAGGTCGCACTCGTATATCGGCTTTTGTTCCGCGAGAAGTGAATCGTGTAC
>WSTX01002837.1:0-15454 GCA_019633405.1 Tulasnella sp. 408 | reverse complement strand
CCGCCCGCGGAAATCTAACACCCGCCCAAGCAAACACGCGTAACAGCGTGGATGCTGTACTCCTCGAGACCGACAATGATATTCCCTCATAATGAGCCTCGGCTCTTGCTCTTCACTAAGCTAGTACTCAAGGTACCCGGTCGTCGTTTGGCTCGTTTGTGCTCCAATTCCGCTCTTGAAGCCTTTATTTGTCATCGTTTCTTGCTCTGCAATGTTTTCCTTCCGCGGTTGTATTGTGTTTCTAAATGTCTTGTCACGACCTTGTACTGTGAATATCGTCTGGCTCTTATTCTCAAATATCATCTCTGATACATTGTACATAGGTTCGGTTAATATTTATTGGGATTTCCCCGGGACTGCTGCTTGAGGGATATTCATTGTGGAACCTTGACAATGAGATGAAGTTGTGCCTACCCTCGATCACGATGCCTTTCAAAGTATTTTGACAAGACTCTGCAGCAACACCAGGAATGCTTTGTAGCAACACTCCGTTCGTCCTTGAGCTAGAGGAGCAAGATCTGTGTTCTTCAGCCGCAAGAGTCATGTCATTGCCAGATGTATGCTTCTTTATTCTGGCTCGACCCCTCGCAATTAATGCGCAAGCCAGATCAGCCTTGTGATATAGTCTCCAGAAAGGCTTCTCATCAGTCCTTCAGCGACCCGTCGGAAGGTCGAATGGTATCTCGAAGGCTCACTGGGGTTGAAACACAGGGTGATGGGCTCGAAACATCGGCCACAGAGCTCTCCGAACGCAAGGGGCTCCGATCTCGCCTTATGCAACGGCAGTCTTGTCATTGAGAGGGTGATCCCGAAAATTTGGTCGCGGAATCGGGTCTTTTTGTGAGTCTGCCAGAGACGAAACAGCTCTGTATTCGGTTTCGCTGTGGTTGGGTTCAAGCCGAACGTTCATCCTAACAGCGGTACGCTCGGCAAATAGGAGAGCGAGAGTGGATTCGAGTTACAGCCCGAATTGAACCATGCACCACAACTACACTATTTCGCCGCTCCCTACGCCAGTAAAAGTTGTTCCGGGGCCGGAGAGAGGAGAAGGAATTCAAAGTCAGCCGAGTTTGAGAAGGTGGACGAAAGCGGATCTTCGGGAGGAGCATCATCGTCCGCGGATGTGGTTCAGCGAGATTCAGTCCGACCTGGAACCACGCATTGTTGGTAATCGGCTGGCCGAGAAGAAGGAGAAGAGAAACAAGTCAAGTAAGACAAGTGACACGATGGACATAAATGGGCTCGGAGTCCCGATCATTCATTGCCTTCACCCTTGGAGAGGAATACAGTTTTGATCACGTGTGACAGGAACTCCCTCAAGCTTTGTTTCATTTTTGGTAATAGCCAACACTACGACCAATTATAGGGGCCCCGGAGCCGACGGTCGCCTTTCGGATGGAAGGGGCTAGCTGGGCTTCTCGGCGAGGCAGGGATCGGAGACGTGCCAAGACAACCAATTTCGGCAAGACCACCTCGGTCGAGCTACCCGCGGTCCGATCATTTCAATTGTCATACCGAGGGAGCCCCCTTTGTTCGTTTTGCTCTGCCAGAAGGCTTCCACTCCTGCCATGACATATAATAATGCCCGAGTGCGCCTGCCTCATTGGCTCCGCGAGGCTCCGTCCATTGCCGAACCACAAGCCACAAGCCACAACCGCGTCGGTGTATCCAACTTCCTCCTCCACCACCCACTCCAACGCTAACAAAGAACACATAATCACTACTATCAGCGGCATAAAAAGCTCAGCAGTCGATGAGCGCTCAAGCACCGAACCCTGTCGCGCCTCCTGTATTCGAAATTCCCCGCCCAGTCGACGAGTTCGGCCAGGACGGCGGCAAATTCTATCGCTGCTACGATGCGCTCGCGGAAGAAATAGATGAAGACATGGTAAGAGGACTAAAGGAGCAGTTGGATGGAATGTTGATCTTCGTAAGCTGTTGAGTCCGGTGTCGCACCCTGTCCAAGAAGCTCACCACGCACGTGCTGTAGGCGGGTCTTTTCGCCGGTGTCAATACCGCATTCCTTGCCCTCACCCTTCCTCTCTTATCTGCTGATACCGCCGACGACATAAGCGCTCTCCTCGCCCAGAACAACGCCATTCTTATTCAAGTGCTGACGGGCAGGAATGACACTGATCCAACTGCAGCCCCACTTCCCTCGGCGGGGTTCTCTCCTTCCCGCGATATTTTCGCTATCAATGCGCTCTTTTCATTGAGTTTGGCATTTGCAATTATCTCCTCATTTCTAGCAGTTTTGGGTCGACAGTGGCTCGTCTACTACCGGAAGCGCAGTGGTGGCGGGCCAGAGAAACAGCGGTGGGAACAGCTCAAGCGGTTCCTCGGAGCTGAGCGGTGGCGACTCGAGCCCATCTTGGATGACGTCCTCCCATCCTTTCTTCAAATTGGCTTGATCATCTTTTGTGTATCGCTCATCCTCTACCTTCGCCACCTCAGCCCCGCAATATCTGTCATTGTTGGAATACCGATGTACATCGGTCTAGCATTTTTCATCGGGAGCGCATTGTGCACTGTCTGGGATAAATGCTGCCCTTTCCAGAGCCCTCTCTCGCACGTGCTCGTCTGGAGCGCACGCACAATACCTCCGGTTCTAAGGGCGATCATCGAGTGGCTGCGGCGCATGGTATCTTCCCTCACACGTAGGCTTCTCATTTGGATCTACTTTTCCACGCGGGCACACTTCCTCGAACGTTGGCTGCGCGTTGTGATCTTCGGTCTAGGGGAGGAAATCCACGGTCGAGCTGATGAAAGCTCTTTCAGACATTGGTGGCGCGTTTGGATCCACGGTCGAGCGGAGGAAACCTCCAAGTCCCTCCAGGTTATCGCCCTCCAGCGGGCAATCTGTACTTCTGATGATCCTGAAACTCTTCTACACGCCACAGCAAACATTTTTGCCATCACCGACGTTTCCCAATTAAAACACTTATGGAGCGATCCCTCCTTTCAGGATCGCTTCATTGAGCAAGTACGACATGCATACTCCCGAATGCTGCAGCTTCGGGGTCAGAATCAGGTCAACATTGCGACGGCCTCGCAGCGGTTGTATTCCGCCGCTGCAGCTCACATGATACTTTCCTCGGGTAGTGATTGGGGCGTTAACTGGCGCTTTGGAAAGTTGATTCAGGTCCTTGGAGAAACATCGGTTTTGATTCCGGCTTCACAAACTCCGAATCCTCCCACCAACTGGATTCAACATGGTCCTCCGTTCACACTGCGCCGGCTATTATACGGTTATCTGCTATTAGATAAGTTTGATAATGATACCAACAGCTTCTGCAGCTATCTAGAGACATGTTTCGTCGGCGCAACAAGTGAGCATCCGAGGGTTCTTCCCATCGTCTGCTCCATCATTTCCCACCTTTGTGATTCGGGGGTAGGATCTGGGGTAAATAGAACGCACACCGATTCTCTGATCAATGCATTTACATGGTTCGTAAATTCTGAATAGAGTGAAAGGACTCGATCAGGCTAACAATGCCGTTATTCTCATAGCACCCGAGAGGATGCGATCGAAACCCTTGGAACGACATTGAATATGCTGGTTGCGCCAGGAGCTACTGGACCTCTCGACCGCAATGCCCTCCTCATTGGCGCGCTCCGCTGTGTCAACCAAAGTATGTTGAAGAGTACCATCGACTCGGACGACTTCGACTTGGCACACAAGTTTTCCCTGCTGCAAGCCTGTGAACGGGTTCTGCGGAGTCCCCAGCTGTCGAGAGCAGCGCAACAAGTAATACAAAATATCCGGATCGAACTGTCCAAATACTGGTTACAGAGGTGCTCGGGGCGGTAAGTGGTTCATGGCTACTGGTAACCCTGGGACCCGACTTGACTTGGTTTTCCCGCTTCCTAGTGTTTTGCCGTCCGATGTCGAGGCACTTATGCGATACATAGCAGACATCAGAACCATTCATCCAACCGAAAGTGGCCATCACGAGCGTATTGATATCCTCTGGGCATTTGGTCCATCAGCACGCCAGGTTCTCTCTTCCGATCCTGACAACTGGTTATGGGAAGCTGCGGTAAATCGTTTCCGAATAGTCAAGAGCTTCAACGAATTTGTGCAAGAGGTCGATCAAGGTTCTCGTCTGATGGAGGTTCGGCCCCCCCTCCATTTCTAGCACTTGTGAGACTTCTCATTACGGAATTTCTAGAGAAATGCCCGGCGTGTCCGAGATCCGAACGAAAGTTGGTGTCACTGGGAAGAGAAAAGAGCATCGATCAGTTCCATCTATTCAATCCCGTGAGTTGTCACTCTTATCGGTTTCGGTTGAAGAGCTTCACCTAACAAACTGCATGCTTCGGATAGACCTGATGCACCGGGATCGGATTGGGCCGAGGCTCACGCGAGAATTAGGGCTACTTTAAGTCCAAATATGTTTGGACGCCCAGGGCTCTAGATGATATCTTGGGCTGAGCTCAGTGTAGCCTGTTTGAGTAGGGCCTGCCCCTTCGTCTTGAATCCGCTTCTTACATTCACTTGCCATAAAAATATTGTACCCTCTCAATTAATTTTACCGGGAGCTGTCAGTGTCCAACAATCTTTAGTTAAGAACCATTGGCTTCGACAAAGCGGATCGATTGTGGGTTGCGACTCGAGCTTGCACCTCCTTCTGTAAGCACAAAACGAGCACCCATTATATTTGACTATGTATAGCTGTAAATATTCTGTTTGTACAATCTGTTGGGAGTAACAGACCAACAGACCCAAGCTCACTACCGCGGTACCTCTCACATCACTCTATGCTTTGACATATTGACACAAACGCTCTTATCACCTCAGAAATCCTAGCATCAGAACACTCTGCTTACTTATATAATTGGCTCCGTCGAAGTGTCGCTTTCGCTTGCAGGAATCCGTGCTCAGAAGCGAGATTACAAGAGACGGTTGCATGATGCGGCTAGGTTATGTTTGCGGCTTGGAGCCGGCGAACATCTGCCGTCATAGGCTACCTTCTGGTAGAATGGCAGGAGCCTAAATAGATGCTAGGTCTTGGCTTTGACGCTGAGTTATCCGGCAGCGACGTTACACTAATAATCGATAATGCCGCGGTCGCGGGGTACCCTTGGCCTGTAGTCAACACGTTTCTCGCCTTTTCGCTCCAATACCACGAGCGCTAGGCTGAAGAAGATCTGATACTCCCCATATGACCAATGCGAGGGACGTTGTCCAAATTTATTACGTTAGATGACTACCAACACAGCCAATACCAAAAAAAAAAGGACTGCAGGAGGACCTGAAGTACAGAAATGGAAAGGAGGTCACGAAAGAAAACACCGGAAAAGTAAGATAAAGTTAAAAAAGAAGTCAATACCAAGAAAATACAAGAAACAACGGATGGGTGAGGCACGAGAGTAGGAGAACACGTGATCACTGATAAGAAAGTCAAAGCATGGTGAACGGTCATGCCACCCGATCGAAGCGGTCAAGAAAGGTCACGAGACAAGAGGACCGAGCGAAAAAGCACAGAGAAGGGTGAGAAGAGTGGAGGTACGTGGAAATCGGTGCAGAGAATACTGGTTTGACGACCCTTGCCTGTTCGAGTTAAAATAGCAATAGAGGCCAAGGAATGAAATGGGCGCTGCGACCAATTGTTTCTCTGCGGTGTCGGATCGGTGTGACCGCCTCATCGACACCGCGTCGGCCGTACGGCTATTGGGATCAAGTAAATGGTGTACTTGCGCCAAACCTAGCCTCTTTATTATTTGGGTCTCTCGGTAAACTTGGCAGTGAGAAAAAACCTTGGCCTAGAGCTGAGACTCGGCGGGTTGTGGGATCATAGGGAGCGAGTCAGTGGAAACGTTGCTGTCGCAAGAGACAGTGGTAGCGGTGGGGCCGTAAGCAACTTACAAGGATAGGTCTAGTGGTTTGGCCATGCTTCTCCGCCGTCCACGTTTATATCTACTCAACAAAGTAGGAGCAACACCCACGTTCTTCTGTATGCCTTTGCCACGTCAAGCCAAGGCAGCCCGACATTTCGTTTTGACCTCAGAGCAAATTGGCTCAGTTTCGCGTTTAGAACTGGTCATTGGCGATTTCCGCCTCGGCATTAGTCGAATTGTCGTCTTGGGAGCCGGTCAATGGCATGAGAGCGCCTGCCTTGATACCGGTACCAATCCCAGTCTACGGCTCGAATTAACGAGCTTGGAGACATTGGCGTTCTCCCGACCCCAATGCGCTCGGCGCCACACAGGTACAATCCGAGCTACGTTGCAGTCTTGGAGTCTCCCTCGCACCAAGTGGTACGACTCAAAGTGTGGTGAAGGTTCTACGGAGTCAGGTAAGAAAGTCGTACGATCCCGCATGCACGTTGCGAAGCAGCAACACCAGTTAAGCCGTGTAAGATTACCTTACTTGCGGTGCTTCTTACGGCGATCAACATCGTCCCGGAACCGGGAAAGGGATCCGAAGTCAGAGCGGAGGTTGAGAAGATGAATGGACCAAGCGGGATCTTCTAGCAGAAAGTGGGTCAGAAGTAGGTCACTGAGATGTTGGCGGATACGATTTAGTAACTATAGAATTTCCATCTTTACTGTTGCTAGACACTCGTATCACACTCAGTCTATAGCTTATTGTAACCGTTTACCCCATTATCGTGTATTTCCCTTTGTATATAAATACTATAAGTACACTACTGGAGTAGTAGCAGCAAACGATGTAAGAATGAAGAATAATGAGGCCTCGAACGATCCCCGTTCCTTTCGCCCCCGTCCCCTCTTATGACATTCTTCCAACACGAGAGCCAGAACTTCTCATTCTCGAGGCCGGGATCGGGCGTCGTAGCTAATTGGTCAGCTGAGAGGAGGCAAAAGGGAGGTGGGACGTGTAAGAAAGATGCTAGCACGAACGGGACTGCACGGACTTGGAGCGCTGATCATCTATAGCGTTTGCTATTACCACGTAAATGATCGCGTTTGACTGGCTGTGCTTCTCTTTGCTTTAATTCCAGGAATAGCACGCACAAGACCGATCATTGGTCGAAACAGCCGGCGATCGGTCTTTCACGTGAAAGGGCCTGACTGCGCTTCCCAGAGAAGGGATTGGAAACAACCTGCACACCACAAGAGGGAAATAACACAAGAATATTAATATCCATACAGCCATATAAGCCAAAAGGTGTTAAAATTATGAAACGACCCAAGAAAATCAAATCATAGATGCCAAGACGAAACAGGACACAGCACTTAACGGAGCGGGTAATGAACGACGCCCGTCATCGCATTCTGCCCTTGCACCTGCATTTGATGCCGCTGCTACAGCTGACACATCGCAGAACCCGCCTCCAACCTTTCTACTTCGAGGCTCAGAGCACCCACGCCTTCTTCCAGATACGCAATGAACTCGGCCGCCCTGAACAACGTGCCCATCTTCCCTTTACCTCTCAGACTCTTCGCCTTCACACCATTTTTAGGCTTCCCATTGGCATCCAAGGGTACCGGTAAAGTCGGGTGAGGTCCTTTGTACCTCTTGTCGGCCGCGACAAGCGTTTCGAGCGTGCTGAAGTTCTCCTTGATCACGGTTCGACGGCGTCGTTCGGACTGGATATGGTTCTAGCGCTTTGAGGTTCCGTGAGGAGGGGCTTGCGACTCGCTTTCGACGAGGATGCGGATGCGGAGGGGGGCGGCGGTGATGCATCGGCGTCCTTCGATGATGAGTCCATTACTGAGGATTTCCGACGTTTGGCGGGGCGCAGTGATGGGTCGACTTCGGCGGGAGAAGACGAGGCGTGGGTGGGGACAGAAGAAGTGGGAGGAAGCGACTGTGAGAAGGAGAATGAGGTCGTAAAGCGAAAGCGTTGTTATTAAGGTTGGAGGTCTCGTGTGGAGAGATGGTGGTCGGCGTCATATGATGCACACCTGGTGTCGAGCTCGACGACTGGTGCATCTGCAACGGATGAACGTCCAATCCTCCGTGATGATTCGAGCTTGCTGCCCCCTGTCCCGATACGATACCGAGCCATGGTGGTGGATCGAGATGCTTTGGGTATTCAGGCATGCCCTTGACTGCGCCGAATTCGAATCCATCTCCGCTGAATCTGTCTAGAAGCCCCAACAAGCTCGTCTCTTCCGTCGAGCTCAACAGCAGCGGTGGCACACCGCTCGATCCCAGTGGACTCCCCCAAGAACTGAGGCCGCCGCCGCCGCCCATGGCGGATCCGAAGTTTGAAGTCGAAGATGGTCGCGGGGTCGAACGCGGTCCCGCCGTGTCGCGTCGTCCCTAATAATGAGAGCGCAAGCTCCGAACATCCGAGAAGGATTACATCTGCGGTACTGGTTCTGGAGTGAAAGTAACGTCGAAGTTGGCCAAAGGAGGTGGGGGCGCTGGTGGCTGAGGGGCAGGAGGAGGGGGATGCCGTAGTCTTGATGCCGTTGGCGATGCTCGTCGTTTGAAGTATCCACCTCTTTATGTTTATATGTCACAAGGGGCGTTTCTTTTCGAAAGGGTATATAGTTCCTGTGGCAAGCCGTGTCGTGAAATGCCGGGAGACTTCCTTCGAAAGATCCGTTGTTTACTTTCGCACGACAAGTTCGCAAAGTTCCGTTCGACGCGTACTCCCGCCACCACCCCTCACCCAATTTCAAACCGGACCGCAAACCCAAAGCGCACCCAAGGGGTCTCCATCGCTGGTCAAAAGACTTCTGCACGTCAAGCACATATTTCATCGCTCTTATTCTTATAAATAGGTGACTAAAAATATCTTCACGCTGACCGTCTGGAGCGATGCTGACGCCATCGACATCAGAATGCCGATTGCCAAGGCACCACCCACCGCCGACAAGGCGTACCGGCTCCCTCTCAGCGCTCTCAGGTATGTTGTGCTGCCTCCAAGCTGAACTCCTCGCTCCTGACTGACGATCAACACACGTATAGGGTGACACTGCTTTAACCGACGACGATCGCGCTGGATTCGACCCACGCCCCTACCCCAACTCGCACGTTGAGCCCACCAGATCCGCCGCCTCGCTGAACCCAACGCCTCGCTTCCAAGCTGAATGGCAAAGCTCAACTTCGTCTATTCATCATGGCTTAAACTTCTCGGCACCCGCCTCACCTCTGCTCGGCTCGCCCCAGTCCGTCGCTACGACTCCTGCGACGTCCTTCGCTCCTAGCCTCTCGTCCTCCAAGCGCTCGACGCGGCCCGCTGCCGCACGCCCGACGACCTCGGTCAATGCTTCTTCTTTAGTCGCTCCCATTTCGGCGACAAACCTCCGCTCTAGCTCGTCCGTCCTCGCCACGTACTGCCACTTCTCGCTCCACGTTCTCGCCAAAACTCCCTTCACCTCTCGCAACATCTCGATCCGTTGCTGCAACTCCCGCGACAATCTTCTCCTCTGCTCATCATCCTTCCCAACGCTCGCCATCGTTCACCGCTCCTCAATCAACTAACTTACTCAACGCCTCACCACTTCTCGCACCACCTCAGTCGGTCGCTACTACCTCAGCAACCGAACCTCCTCCTGTCCTCTCTTCTTTCGATTGCTCGAAACCAAGCGACAACTCCTCTACCCATCATCCCCGTCAGCTTTGCACCGAGCTCGAGGAGACCGTTGCATACCTGCAGCGCTAATACAACGACGCCCGCCGATGCGTCCTTACGATGACCCAGTGGTATGTCGTCCCCTACGCCAAGTTCCTCGCTGACGAAGCCCAGAAGGGCAAAGAGGAAATCGACAAGGTCACGAAGAAAATCGCTGCGGTGGAGACGGAGTGCTCGAAACTCCAAGCGCTGTTGCACAACGAGTACGAGAAGTTCGACGAAACGGAGGAATCCTTGAAAAAGGCGCATTGACATCTCGAAGGGATCAACGAGGAGCACGCCCCGCTTCAAGACGAAGTTCACGAACTGCAAGCAGGCCAACCTGTCGACGGCGGTTGGCAGCAACGCGCCAGCGAGCCTCTCCAACAAGATTAAACACCATCCCAGTCCGTTGCGGAGCAAGGACGGGGCTCATCATTGTCGGCAAGCGAGTGGTTCCTGCCGTAGAAGAAGGTAGTGAGGAGCTGGGACTCTCGGTGGAATTCTCTGATCTCCCGACAGCAAAAGTCTTTACTCCAGTCCATCCAGGCTGTCCAAGCGGTTACGGCGTCGGAGCTAGCGGATAGTCGCTCGGAGAGCGATGGGGGACGCGGTGCAACGCGGGCGACGACCGACTCCTCTCAACGGATGACGCCAGGCCTGCTTGGTCGATCCGGAAAGCAGGCATCCCGCCCAGTGACCGCTAAAAAACCTATTGCCGCGTCCAACGAGTCCGGGAGGCGAACCAACGATGTACGCGTCGGTGACGCACGTCAAGCAGATATCTCGGACTACTTTGGCAGGCCGCTGCGCTGGGGTCAGCTCGCCCAAGATTCTCCCGTCCGCTTGCGGAAATCTAACACCCGCCCAAGCAAACACGCGTAACAGTGTACTCCTCGCGACCGACAATTATATCCCCTCATGATGAGCCTCGGCTCCTTGCTCTTCACCAAGCTCGTACCAAAAGTACCTCGTCATCGTTTGCCTCGTTAAGGTTCTAATTCTGCTCTTGAATCCTTTTTTTTCATCGTCTCTTGCTTCGCGATGTTTTGTCTCCGCGGTTGTATCCATATTGATCGTATTCCTGCATGACCTTGCACATGTCTGATTCTTTACTCTCTAATGTCCTCTCTGATACCTTGTACATATTTTCTGTTAATATTTTATTGGATTTCCATGGGAATGATGTTCGAGAGATATTATTTGTGGAACCTTGACCATGAGACGAAGTTTTGCTTACCCTCGACCTCCAGGCCTTTCAAAGTATTTCGGCAAGACTTTGCAGCAGCAACGGGAACGCTTTATAAGAGCAACCCACTCGTCGTTGAGCTAGAGGAGCAAGATCTGTTTTGTTCAGCCGCAAGAGCCAGGTCACTGCCTGATGCATACGTTTTTATTCCGGCTCGACTCCTCGCAAATCAGATAGGCTTGCGGTATAGTCTCCGGAAAGACGTCTCTGTAGTCCTTTAGCGACCCCTCGAAGGGTCGAATGGTATCGCCAAGGCCCACTGGAGTTGAAACACGCGGTGATGGACTCGAAACATCGGCCACAGAGCTCCAAATGCAAGAGCCCGATGGCCTTATGCAATAGCGGTCTCGTCATTGAATGGGTGGTCTCCGAATTTTAGTCAAGGCATCAGGTCTTTTTTGAGTATGGCGGAGAGAATATAGTTTCTTATTGGGCTCAGCTGTTGTGGGGTCCAAGCAGAATAGTCATCCTAAAAGTGGTACACTCAGCAGTAAGGGAGCGAGAGTGGATTCGAGTCGCAGCGCCCACCGAACCCCGTACCATCACTACACTGTTAGACTGCTTCCTACACCAGTTAAAATCGCTCTGGAGCGGAAAAGAAGAGAAAGAGCTCAAAGTCAGAGTGGAGTCTGAGAGGGTGAACGAAAGCGGATCCTTGGGCGGAGCATGGTGCGGATGTGGTTCGACCTTACGCCCCAACTCGGAACTACGCGTTGTTGATGATTGGTTTGCCGAGAAGAGGGAGAAGAGAAGCAATCTGAGTACGACAGGTGACAGGATAAACGGAAGCGGAGTGGAGATCATTTCATTGCGTTCGCCATTGGAGAGGAATACGTTCTTCTCGCGTGTTACAGGATGTGTTCCCCTTAAGCCTTGTTTCATTTTCGGTAATAGCCGACACAAAGACCAATCATTTAGCCGCATTAGCAGGTGATCTTCTTCCACGTGAAAGGGGCTGACTGCACTTCCCAGGGAAGCAGAGATTGGAAATGTGCCAAGACCACCGATTTCGGCAAAACATCCTCGATCGACTGGGAGCTCGGATCCATCAGTCCCTCTTCGTCCAGGCCACCAACCCAAAGACCAGAGTGCGTTCGCGACCTCCACACGCACCTAACCTGATCGAATATCAAGAGTCACTCAGCGCACGTGTTCATTATTGAGGGGAATAAAAATGAAGAACGAGTGGCCGGGAGACGAACTGCCATGTAGATGGTGGGGTCCGGGACGTTTTCAATCGTCGCACTGAGGTCTTTTTGGTTTTGATCTGCCCAGAAGACTTCAACTCCTGCCATGACATAAATTTACGCCGGGATTGAGCAGGTCAAAAATTCGATGCAATGTCCGTGTGCGACTGTCTCATTGATCCCGTGAGGCTCTGTGCCTGCCCGGACGGCCACGCGGCCAACCGCGGCCTCGGCCGATCCAACTTCCTCCTCCACCACCCACTCCCACGCTAACAAAGAATACTTACTCACTACCATCAGCTACATACAAAGGACAGTAGTCGATGAGCGCTCAAGCACAGAACCCTATCGTGCCTCCCGTATTCGAAATTCCCCACCCAGTTGAGGAGTTCGGCCAAGACGGCGGCAAATTCTATCGATGTTACGATGCCCTGGCGGAAGAAATAGATGAAGATATGGTGAAAGGACTGAAGGAGCAGTTGGACGGAATGTTGATCTTCGTAAGGCGTTGAGTCCGGTGTCGCACCTGTCCAAGAAGCTCACCACGTGCGTGCTGTAGGCGGGCCTTTTTGCCGGTGTAAATTCCGCATTCCTTGCCCTCACCCTTCCTCTTTTATCTGCCGATACCGCCGATGACATAAGCGCTCTCCTCGCTCAGAACAACGCCATTCTGATTCAAGTGCTGACAGGCAGGAATGACACCGTTCCAACCGCAACCCCACTTCCATCAGCCGGATTCTCTCCTTCCCGCGATATTTTCGCTATCAATGCGCTCTTTTCATTGAGTTTGGAATTTGCAATTATCTCCTCATTTTTAGCAGTTTTAGGTCGACAGTGGCTCGTCTACTACCGGAAGCGCAGTGGTGGCGGGCCAGAGAAACAGCGGTGGGAACAGCTCAAGCGGTTCCTCGGAGCTGAGCGGTGGCAACTCGAGCCCATTTTGGATGATGTCCTCCCATCCTTGCTTCAAATTGGCTTGATCATCTTTTGTGTATCACTCATCCTCTACCTTCGCCACATCAGCCCTCCAATATCTGTCATTGTTGGAATACCGATGTCCATCGGTCTAGCCTTTTTCATCGGGAGCGCATTTTGCGCTTTGCAGGATAAATTCTGCCCTTTCCAGAGCCCTCTCTCACACGTGCTCATCTGGAGCGCACGCACAATACCTCCGGTTCCAAGGGCGATCATCGAGCTCGAGCTGAAGTGGCCGTGGCGCATGGTATCTTTCCTCACGAATTGGCCGCTCATTTTGTTCTACTGTCGAGTGGGGGCACGCTCCCTCAAACGTTGGCTGCGCGTTTTGATCCACGGTCGAGCGGAGGAAACCTCCAAGTCCCTTCAGGTTATTGCCCTCCAGCGAGCAATCCGTACTTCTGATGATCCCGAAGCTCTTTTACATGCCACAGCAAACATTTTTGCCATCACCGACGCTTCCCAAATAGAACACTTATGGAGCGATCCCTCGTTTCAGGAGCGCTTCCTTGAGCAACTACGACATGCATACTCGCGAATGCTGCAGCTCCGAGGTCAGAATCAGGTCAACATTGCGACGGCCTCGCAGCGGTTGTATTCCGCCGCTGCAGCTCACATGATACTTTCCTCGGGTAGTGGCTGGACCGTTCCTTACCGCTTTGAAAAGCTGATAGCCGTCCTTGGAGAAACATCGGTTTTGATTCCGGGTTCCCAAACTCCCACTCGCAGGATTGAACATGATCCCCCGTTCACGATACTCCGGCTATTATACAATTCCTTGCTATTAGATAAATTTGATAAGAATACCAACAGCTTCTGCAGCTATCTAGAGACATGTTTCGTCGGCGCAACAAGTGGAGATTGGAGGGTTCTTCCCGTCGTCTGCTCCTTCATTTCCCACCTTTGTGATTTGGATGTAGGATCTGGGGTAAATCGGACGCGCCCCGAGTTCCTGATCGACGCATTTACATGGTCCGTAGATTCTGACTAAAGTGAGAGGACTTGATCAGGCTAACAATGCCGTTATTCTCATAGCACCCCAGAGGATGCGATCGAATCCCTTAGAAGGACATTGGATATGCTGGTCGCGCCAGGAGCTGCCGGACCTCTCGACCGCAATGCCCTGCTCGTTGGCGCACTCCGCTGTGTCAACCAGAGTAAGTTGGACACGACCTTCGGCGATTTCGACTCGGAACAAAGGTTTTCCCTGTTGGAAGCCTGTGAACGGATTATGTGGAGTCCCCAGCTGTCGGGAGCAGCACAACGAGTAATACGAAATATCCGGATCGACCTGTCCACAACCTGGCTAGAGGAGCGGTTGTGGCTGTACGTTGTTTTATGGCTACTGGTGGCCCTGGGACACGCCTTGACTTGGCTTTCCCGCTTTCTAGGATTTGGTCGCCGGACGTCGAATCGCTTCTGCGATACATAGAAGAGATTAGAACCATCCATCCAGCTGAATGTGGCCACCAGGAGCGCATTGATATCCTCTGGGCATTTGGTCCATCAACACGCCAGGTTCTCTCTTCCAGTCCCGACAATTGGTCATCAGATCTCACCCGTTTTAAACTAGTCAAGACCTTCAACAGCTTTGTACAGGAGGTCGCTCAAACTTCTCGTCGGATGGAGGTTCGACGTTCCCTCCATTTCTAGCTCTTGTGAAACTTCTCATTCTGGAATTTCTAGAGTAATGCCCGGCGTGTCCGAGACCCGGACGAACCTTGGTGCCATTGGGAAGAGAAAAGAGCATCGATCAGTTCCATCTGTTCAATCCCGTGAGTCGTCACTCTTATCGGTTTCGGTTGATGAGCTTTATCTAAGGAACTGCATGCTTCGGGTAGGCCTGATCCACCTGGATCGGATTGGGCCAAGGCTTACGCGAGCCTTATGAAATTTTTTGGTCCCAATGAGCTTGAAAGGCTAGGGGCCTAGATGATATCTTGGGCTGAGCTCAGTGTAGCCTCTTTCAGTAGGGCCTGCCCGTTCGTCCTGACTCTACTTCTTACGTTCGCCATAAAAATCCGGTACCGCCCTCAAATGATTTTCTCGGAATCCGTCAGTGTCCGGAAATATCGTCGTTGAAAACCATTGGGGTCGAGAGAGCGGATCGATCGTGGGTTGCGACCCAAGCTTCCACCGCTTTCTGTAAACACAAAAGGAGACACCCAGCTATATTTCACTACGGATAGCTGTAGATACTCTCTTCGTACGGTCCTTTGGGGAAGTAACGGACCCAAGCTCACTACCTTTCACGGCACTCTATGCTTGAGATATTGACACCACGGATCTTCTTATCTCAAAAACTCGCAGAATGCTCTGTTTACTTATATAATTGACCGCGTTGAAGTGCCGCTTTCGCTTCTAGGCATCCCTGATTAGAAGCGAGCTTACAAGAGAGGCTTGCATGCAGCTAGGTTATTATGTTTGCGGCTTGGAGCCGGCGAACAGTCGCCGTCATAGACTACCTTCTGGCAAGACGGCAGGGGCCTAAATAGATGCCGGGTCTT
>WSTX01002836.1:0-15496 GCA_019633405.1 Tulasnella sp. 408 | reverse complement strand
TATAGATTGCACGCTACAACCCTGAAGCATGAGCTGCAAACCGTTGGATTGAATATTCCGTGAAAAGTGCTGTCATAGGCTAGTGATAGCAATTCAAACAAAGTCGGATGCCGGTTTGCGCGCCATACTATGTCCACTGCACCAGAAATTCAACTCCAAGAAGACTGGTGGACCTGGAATACAAGATGAGTTTTATCCAAATGATGATTAAGTATCTATTCAAAGCTTATTTAATTTGCGAAATAGGCAGATTCTACTTCACGGTATCTGCGAGCCTTGGTCCCGCTCTTCAACTCCCCCTCGGCCTGCATTTACATGAACTGTCGAGAGCTAATTACCAGGCCAAATCACTCCATCAAAAATGTAATTTAATAGTGTAATGGATCAAGAACTCTCTAAAATTGTTGCGGTCTTGAGATGGACTCTCAGGGGGGTGGGATTAAACCATGGTGGGGGTGGGGCAACACTCAGCCACATATTGGACTGAAGCCATCTAGCCCGGCAAGTATTCTGCATCCAAAACCATGCTGTATGAACGTTAGAATGACTAATATTACCACAGACTGTAGTACATTGCGAATCAACGGAGCTCTGTTTGGTTCCGCCGGCTAAGAGTCCTCGGTCAGCGGGGTCAAGGCTCTCGTGGCAAGGGAGCTGGGATGACGTACAACTCCCCACTCCAAATCATATCGCAGATAGTGATAACTACTTGATGGCGATAGCTTGAAATGAAGAAGCCGGTTTCGTCGAACGCATCCCAAGCCTTCTTCTCCGCATCAGGCACATCCGCTTTCCAGTTATCCGTACATGATTTCGAGCCGTCTTCACGCTTTCGACCGGTGCGATTGACTTCGTCATGGAATAGATTGACAAAAGCATGGGGGATGTAGAGTTCGGAGGTATCGAATGTTCGGGGGTTGGCCTGGCCCGAGGTAACATCGCGCTTGATGGAGTTGTTGCCGTCAATCTCAAGAAGCATCTGATATTTCAGTGGCTCTTCACCCTCAAGCTTCCAGCACTCTGTCAGCAACGTGCAAGGCCCAGGCAACAGCGAACATCTTACCTCATAGGTGCAGCACAGGCAGACGTTCTTTGCCGTCCAGTCTTTCTCCCGATGGCCCAAGGCAACCTTGATACGGTGCTGCACATCTCCAAAACTGAGAGATATGCATAAAACGCGTCTTGGAGTTGATCGCGGATGAAAGGTCGATATGGAATCTGCAGCCAAGGCCAATGAGCAAATCACAAGTAACGGACCATGTTGGCTCACATTATGCTTATGACATAGGACCTTAGCCTTGTGAAGAAAGGACCACCTCCCGCATTGAATCCTCTCAAGGCGGTAGTCTTCCAAAGTCTCAAGTGAGAAAAGCATCGTTGGATATGTGGGGACAGACCCAAGATAGCCCCCCTTGATCAAGGAGATATTAACGAAAGGATCGTCATCAATGTAGGGAAAGAGTTGGTCCGGGCAATAGCCTGGCACCAACAAAAGCATCAGTACAGGACACCCGACCGCTCTAGGACAGCCCACACGTACGGCCCATCGACAGTGTGGTTGCCCGCCACCCGTCTTCAATGTCCTCTTGAAGCGGATCAATCCGTTCTAAGCCGTGTTTGCATCGTAGAAAGATGTTGGTTAACGTATCGAGCTGCCGTGACCACTCTGCCTCCACTCGAGCGAGGCGCTCGCGGCGAGATATCGTCTTGTATTTCTTGGGCCAGTTGCGATGACTGAACATGCTACTTGGTTAGATAGCCCCTCCGCACTTGATAAGACTTAAAACCCACCCTGATAACAGAAGTAGACGTTCATTGAGATCCGTCAGAACGTCAGGATAATCGTTGCCCTCGTGGCTCGGCTCAACCTGAGGACCCAATACTGCCAGCTCGATATCCTGCCAGAATCCCTCTTTAATGTCGTCCTTCCCATCTCCTTCCATCTCCAGTATTACCTCCTCTGTCTCTTGGCCTCGATCTGATGGAGAGGAGAGCAAGTTCAGCGTCAGTCAGTTTTACAACCGAAGCAGCTTACTCTGCAGAACACGTCTTCTTGCCGCAAGCCAGTCCTCCCTTCGTGATGCGAGGTCCATCTGGCGGACTTTCGTGCGATTCTGCTTGGCTTTTCCACCCGGCTTCCCCTTCTGTAAGGCGAGAATAGTGGATTGCATGGAACCCCGCCAGCCAATTTCATGAATGGACTCGATGGCTGCACGGTGGTGTCCAATACCGGTCTCACGTGACATAGAATGAGGCGGCATGGCGTGCTGTAAAGCTGGCTTTGCGGTCTATTGAGTCGAGAGGGGCGGGGCTCGAGGGAGTGTGAGGGAGGGTGAGGGGCAAACAACGAGAACGGGACACGTGAGGCAAGGCGCATCCCCGTATAGTATTGTCCCCATAATAAGAACACTGGCCGGCATAAATTTTACATGTTAAATTAACATACAAGTAAGTGGAAGACTATCCCAAAGGTTGAAAGAACGGTCCGAAACGGTGGAAAAGGCATCAAGAAACGCGTGGTCAACGTTGAGAACGGCGAGAACGGCGAGCATGGCTGTCGCGCGTTCACTTGCGATGCCGATGCCAGTCGGCGGTTCGGCTGTAGCACGGACAAGCGCCGTTCAACCGGGCGCCCATCTGTACCTGACCCCTGAGCAACAAACAAGAGGCGGCCCGAACACACGTGACCGAAGGAGAGCTGTATGTCGTTGTCGCAGTCACTCAGCTGCAACGTAATCCGGAGACCATTACATGCATACCAGTGTAAAAACGGCGTAAAACGGATGCGAGAAAACCGCGTTCAACGTCGAGGACGTCGAGGGCGACGTTCGCGCCTTCGGAAACAATGCCAACTCGGTTCGGCAGGAGCGGCGGGTTAGGACCCTCACCGGCACGCGTGTTTGACCTTCGGCGAACCTTCCGAGCTTCACTTAAGTGTGCCTCGGCGCGACATAATATCTCGATAATCCTGGGCCATCCACTGGGATATGCGAGGACCGTCGCCATGGGTTTGCCTTCCACGGTGACGGGTCGAGAACTCTATAAACGAGGTGAGGGATTATTTCGGGTGAAACACCAGCATAATTACTTACACTTGGATTTGACCGGTTGGCGTATCCACAATACAGGCAAGCCCGTCGTACCGGATCATAGCAAACTTCTGTCCGTCAGGGAAAAACTGGACTTGGGACGTTTGTCTGGGAACAAGTCTTCGTCAGAATAAACGAGGTCTGGATCAGACCATGTCCGAAGACCAACATTAATTCTCCTAAGCATTGAAGTTGAAGATCGAACGAAGGGAGTAAACTGGGGTTGAACCAGGCGGACCAGCCTTCTCCTTCTTTCTTGATTTCTCGGGGAAGGAGAACCGCCTGCGACACCTCGAGCGACTTGGTGGTATCAGGCTGAAGGTGCTTTCGTATCACCTCGACGCATTTGGTCATGGTCGGCCGTGCTGATGGTTCTTCTTTCCAACACAGTTCTAGAAGCAAGACGAGACCGGGTGGCAAGTCGCTAACGGGAGGTTCTTCTAAAGAGGCTGGGAGTTTCTTCATGGAAAGTTCAATGATGACATGCGTTGGTCCCTGGCTCTTGTGAAACGGGAGTTGTCCGGTAAGCATCTAAACGGTTGTTGTTAGCGATGCGGATAACCTTTCAGTGAAAGAGGGTGTACGAGACCTCCAGCGCTAGACAGCCGAAAGCCCAAACGTCACTTTGGAGAGGGTGTATGACGTTCTCGTTCAGAAGCTCGGGACTCATGTATCGTATTGAACCTTTTATTGTTCTTGACGTTGTAAGTCCAGTCGGGTCGGCTTCGAGCACTCGGGAGAGCCCGAAGTCGCCAAGCATCCCTCGGACCTCCTCTGAGACGAGAACGTTGGGCTTAACGGGAGAAATATCAGGGTCGAGCTGGATCAATTATAAGTACAATCTTACAGATTTGATGTCACCATGAGAGACTGGAGGATTCCGTCCGTGAAGATACGCCAGGCCTTCGGCGGCATCAAGCAACTGAACCGGGCACGCACGACAGAGACCGTGTTACCATCACCAAGATATTCGAAGAATCTGACGACGCACCAGCTTCAGTCGGGATGAAAAATCTGCGTTGGCTTTCACGAGATAACCGTGTGCGTTGCCATTTGATGCCCAGGAAGAGATCAGCCAAGCAACGTCCTGATTAAGGTGAAACCCCACGAAAGGCACGATGTTGGGGTGTTTGAGATCTGCCCAGACTTTCATCTCTCTGGCTAGTCGCTGAGTATTCCAATGGTTAGTGCGCGCCGTCCCCGCACAAGCGCCAAATGTGCAGTTGCTTACAACAGCAATTCTGAGGTCCTGCCCCTGGGCCATGCGTAGTTGCTTAACGGCGATCGGATGCCAGTTGGGATCTTGAGAGTCGTCGGCTCGGAGTTTGCCCTGAAAGACATCACCGAATCCGCCATAAGACCCGCCCATGGTGGATACGTCAAGGCGTTCGGGAGCTATTCGCAGTGGCTCCAAGGCTGCGAGGACAGATGACTTGAATGGTCATGAGCGAAAAGTACTGTCATTTCTGTAAACATCGATACTAACCAAGGCATGCACAAGTTTATTCTTCGGTCTCCAACAGTGATGTTATAGACGCCCCGAGGTTCCTTTGTCTCATGCATTTGCGTGAAGTAGACCATAGACATATACCTCCATCCCACATCCGGAGACAGTTTCTCGTGAGAGTATAGACTGTCTTAGTCGCCTGCCTTTCTCCCTGCGCAGGAAGGGTCGCCACGCTCCGCCTGCTAGCTTGCTTCGCGGTGCGCGTCTAAGCCATCACGTTCTCTCAAAACCCCTAAACTAAAATCAATCGCTGCAAGGAGAAGCAGTTGAATCATAAAGAAAGCTCCAGTCACAACGACTAATTACAGGCTTGAGCTCCAAATCTTCGAAATTCGCTGTCGGGGACCGCGGACTGAGGTGAGCCGGGACCCTAACATGCTAAGCGATGGCAAGGACAAGAACGCACATTCCCTTGCGGGACAGGCTCATTATCTCAGCTCTTCTATATCTATCCACTATAAATCACTCGAAAAGTAATGTCTCATAGGTAAAACTTAAGGTAAGACAGGTGAGGCGAAGTGACCAGGGTCGAGAGTCGACATCGAACTCTTCCACAACCCTCCCGGCTTCCGCACCCGTGTGATCCTGTAGTCCGCGTGCTAAGTTGGGGAGCTGCGACGCTCCCTCTTGGGTATCCCTCGGTCAGGAAAGAGTGCCCGTGCTAGACGGCTCCCCCAACCTTCGGGTTGTCATGAAAAGCAAGGAAACAACACTCCGAGGCTTTACGTTCGCTACGGGCAATTCCTCCTCCGTACGACGCTCCTGCACACGGGTGGGGATCCGGCCCTCATCCACAAGGGACAAGTCAACTAGCTGTAATCCGCGGAAGTCCAAACGGTGACGCTGCCCTTAATGGAGATTAATCTCCTCCAGGCGGTCGAGGCATCTTCTGCTCTTTGCAGTTCAGATGCCGTCTTGGGTCCGGTTAGCCTTTCCAGGGCTATGTCGGTCCTCGCGCGCTTAACTAGGGCGTCTCGCCAAAAGTTAACCGCCCGCGCTGTTGTGATTCGTTCTTCGTCAAATCTCGCGCGGTTTCTCAGCTTCCATACGGCGAAGGCCGTCTCGCTGACAATCGTCGCCCATAGGCGGGTGGCTACCCTGTGTCCTGCGTCGACCAGGCCAAGTCCCATTATCTCCTCGAAAGTTGGGCGCCTGCATAGCCTCTGGGGGATGATTCTCGCCTTCTCCAGGGTTGAAACCATCTCGTCCCACAGGTTGCTGTGTGGTGAACTTGCGCGCGGTCGTCGTTCGTCAATCGTCAATCGTGGGACGTCGATGTTCGGTTTCTGATCGCGGCGGGGTCCGCGCGGCATAGGGCATAAACGGCGCGCCATACGTGTATGACCATGATCCGAGAAACCTACAATGGCGGAATTGAGAGCTTATAGCTACACTCACAATTCCATATTACTACTATCAATTCATGTACGGTAGCTATGGACGCTATGGAACACTACAAAGTGAACGATTTTTTTCCTGATGCAGGGAACCGAACTTTTGCTTCCTTTACTACACTTCTTTCCTCTACGTGCCTTGCACTTGTGCTGTACAAACCCAGCGATAGTGGCGGTCGCCTGGGATTGGGCCAATCTCCAAGCCACAGGTACAAGTGGGGGTGGCGCGAAGCCTCATGTTTCCCACTCCACACTCGACTTTCCCCTCCGGTTCGACGACTCCGGCCCACCCCTCCAATCCAAGGAGCTGTCTCCCCGGGGCGCCAACCTTCGTTCGGGCTAGCGCTGACCAAAAGCAAGCGAAAGCGATACAACGCTAAGACGCTGGCGGCAACGGGGTGAAAACGGTGTGTCTGCAAACGGCGTGTGGCGTATTTGCAAAACGGGATTTCCGCCCCTCGGCTAGGCCTCAACACGCGTTGTTAATAACGCCTACGAATCGGAGGCCCGATCTCAAATCTCGCAGACTAATCACTCGGCATCGAATAGCCCCCTGTGACTGGCACCGCAACGATATCGGTTCTGAAAGTCGCTCTCAAGGCGTGCTTTCTGACAGCTCCCCTTGGTTGTTGGCGAATTTTGGTAGAGCCCGCGGTGCATGTAGACCCTCCGTCGCGCCCGCATATGCTACTTTAGTCAGCCGTGCCCACTGATTACGCTAAGCGAATTAAGTGTTGATGCGAGCATACCTCGTTAGGTGCTTTTATCACAAAAGCCGGAATAAGAGAAGGGTTTCATGCTCGAACACGAAAACGAGTCAAAAAAAAGTAGTCCAATATGCTCGTTTCTACGCGCTTTAGACCTCGTTTACGTTTTAGGTCGTTGTCGCCTCAGTCCGCCAGTGTGAACCCCGTATTTGCAATCGATGAGATTGATAACCGGTGTAACGCAGTGACAATGAGCCTTGTCGCGGGGTTCCATGATGCAGGCTGATGGGCTCTCCCGCGCTGTGCATGTCCTTGCACGCGAGTCGTTGACCGATTTATCCCTCGATCCGTTCACCACTTCAACGTTCAACCTTGATTCGTTACGTGTCCCTCTTGCCCTGTAACTGCAGCACCGCAATAGCTCCCTTCTGTTTCTCCTGCCACCAAGTTCTCTCAACCTCATACGATTCTCGGGACTTCGTCCAATGGAACGAGTCTCCACGTTGCTCGTACCCCTCCAAGAACGGTATCGCCGGAAGTATCCGCCTTCACGCCGAACGTCAACAAGCAATGAGGATGATAACGAAGACGGCCCTCTCGATACAGATCAAGCAGATAGAGGCCTCGTGACCGACAACAAAAAGACTAGGAAGCTTTCAGCGGTGGGTAATGGCTGTTAAGGGCCGAAGGGGGACGTTGACGAGCGTTCATAACCAACAGCGAGAGAGACTGAAAAAGCTGTCGGACTTACGAGCAAAGGCAAATGCGATCAGTTTTACCCCTCTGGAAGGGTCTAAATACGGTGGCAAAGCCGAAGTCGTTCAGGCGACATATAAACGACGGCCATGGAGTCACAAAGAAAAAGTGGCAGTGAAGAAGCTTCAATTTTACCGAGACATGGATTCGCACATATTTGCCAATGTAAGATGATTGATACCTTCCTACCGTAGAAAATACTCACTGCCTTAGCCATAGAATTTTGTTCATGAGGTCGAAACGATGGCTGGACTGTTTCACGAGAACATTGTCCGGTTCTTGGCGTTCGTTGAAGACTTCGAAAACGGAAAAGCTTGGATGGTTTTGGGCTGGGAGCCTAATGGAAACGTGAGCGAATTTATCGCGGTGGGAAACAGGGAAGTTCCCGAACGCATCTCCCTTGTGAGTAACCATCTGGCAGAAAGAGGGCGTGCAGTGAGCTAACAAAATGTTTATCCAAGATTCAGGATACTTTCGAAGGGATCCTATACCTTCATACCCGCAAGCCGCCGATCTGTCACGGTGATCTCAAGTCGGTGGGTTGGGTGGTGTAGCCTCAACTGCGATTCCTGCCTGATCTTGACAACGCAACAGCTCAATATTCTCGTCAGTTCATCATATCGGGCAATTATTACAGACTTTGGGTCCGCTCGTGTCGTGAAGGAGTCAGGAGACGGAGGAGCCGGTGAAGGGAGCGACCGTGCGCCAATCAGCGATCCACCTGCTGCGGAGGACCACCAAATAAACGTCGTTGCAACCGGAAATCAGTTGACCCTGACCGGACCTGCTTGGTCTCTTCGCTGGGCGCCTCCAGAAGTCGTTAATGGGAACCGTCCCGGTTTATCCAGTGATATTTGGTCGGCTGGATGGGTGTGCTGGGAAGTAAGGTGTTCCGAGCAGCATGGATCTCGAGTAGTGGTTACTGACTCAGTGGATCGCTCGACAGATCATGACAAATAAACTTCCGTTCTCAGAGCTGGACTCGGGGACATCCATTACGCTGCAGGTGATTGAGGGCAAAGTGCCTTCAGCTGGCGAAGACGAATACCTATCGCAAATCGTTACGCTTTGCAGCTTGATGACGGATTGTTGGACATTCGACCCGCTCAAGAGACCGACGATTTCGAGATGCTGTGACGAGCTTAAATGGGTGGTGCGTCTGAAACCTGTTTCCACACTGTAATTTCTAACGTACGACCCTTGTCAGCCGTCAATACCTCCGACGGGCAGGACGTCCTCGGACCCCAAAGTCATAGGCCATCGGCTCGTTTTACAAATGGCCCGCACACACCACTTAAACGCTCGGTACACCAACGCTGCCTCACTGTTCCAGCAAGTAGTCGACAGGGCGAACAGCGAAAAGGACCGAAAGGAAAGGGCAGAGGCCTTGTACGGGCTAGGAACCGTGGCCGCCGCTCAGTGTGAATACCCTCGGGCGGAGGGGCTCTATACCCAAGCGCGAGACACTTACACTCTTATTGGTGATGATGTGGGCCGAGCGAATACATTTCGAGGGCTTGGAGAAATCTATCATCTTCAATCGAAATTGGACGAATCCGAAAAAGCCTTCACTCTTGCACAGGACCTTTACGATGCTCACAGTGATGACCACGGTCGAGCAGGCACGTTGTGTGGGCTGGGTCAGGTGTATCGCGGCCGATCCGAATACGACCGAGCCAAAGAAGCCTTCCGTCAATCGCACAGAATCTTTGTGTACATTGGTGATGGGCAGGGCCGAGCCAAAACACTCCAAGGACTAGGAAGCGTTGCTCATATTGAATCCAAATTTGCGGAGGCCGAAGAGGCATTTGGCCAGGCGGAGAAGCTCTGCGCGCGTATTGGTGATGACATGGGTAGAGCAGATGCTTTAGTGGGCATAGGCCTCCTCCACTGCGATCAATTTAGTTACGGCAAAGCGGAATCGACGTACACTAAAGCCGTAGAAGTCTATAGCCGCATCGGTCATCCCAGAGGACACGCTAGCGCCTTATACGGTCTAGGTCAAGCGTACGTCGGTCAATCTAGATACCCCGAAGCCGCATCAGCTTTCAGAACAGCTATTACAATCTACGCTCGCATCGGTCACGACGAGCACCGAGCGAATGCCTTGTGCAGCCTGGGAGCGATTTACGTAAGTCACCTACGGAAGCACGAGGAAGCCATTTCGTCCTACACCGAAGCAACAGAAGTCTACACTCGCATCGGTCACGACGAGCCCCGAGCGAAGACCCTGGGCATCCTGGGAGAGCTTTACCAAAGTAATCGGGAGCATGAGAAAGCTGCTTTGTCCTACACCGAAGCAGCAGAAATCTACGCAAGCATCGGTCAAGTCGAGCATCGAGCGAATGTCTTGTGGAGCCTGGGAGAGCTTTATCACAGTCATGGGAAACACGAGAAAGCTGCCTTGCCATACACCGAAGCAGCAGAAATCTACGGTCGCATCGGTCAAGACGAGCATCGAGCGAATGTCTTGTGCAGCCTGGGAGAGCTTTATCACAGTAGTGGGAAACAAGGAAGAGCTGCTACGTCCTACACTGAAGCAGCAGAAATCTACGGTCGCATCGGTGAAGACGAGCATCAAGCGAATGTCTTGTGCAGCCTGGGAGAGCTTTACAAACGTGATAGGCAGCACTTGAATGCCGCTTCCTCCTTCACCAAAGCAGCAGAAGTCTACGGTCGCATCGGTCAGGACAAGCATCGAGCGAATGCCCTGTGCAGCGCAGGAGAGCTTTACAAACGTGATAGGCAGCACTTGAAGGCCGCTTCCTCCTACACCAAAGCAGCAGAAGTCTACGGTGGCATCTGTCAAGACGAGCGTCGAGCGAATGCCCTGTGCAGCGCAGGAGAGCTTTACCGAAGTGATAGGGAGCACTTGAATGCCGTTTCCTCCTACACAAAAGCAGCAGAAATCTACGGTCGCATCGGTCAAGACGAGCGTCGAGCGAATGTCCTGTGCAGCCTGGGAGAGCTTTACGAACGTGATAGGGAGCACTTGAAGGCCGCTTCCTCCTACACCGAAGCAGCAGAAATCTACGGTGGCATCGGTCAAGACGAGCGTCGAGCGAATGTCCTGTGCAGCCTGGGAGAGCTTTACGAACGTGATAGGGAGCACTTGAAGGGCGCTTCTTCCTACACCGAAGCAGCAGAAATCTACGGTCGCATCGGCCAAGATGAGCGCCGAGCGGGGGTTCTGTGCAGCGCAGGAGAGCTTTACCGAAATGATCGGGAATACTTGAAGGCCGCTTCCTCCTACACCGAAGCAGCAGAAGTCTACGGTCGCATCGGTCAGGACAAGCATCGAGCGAATGCGCTGTGCACTCTGGGAAAGCTTTACGAACATGATAGGCAGCACTTGAAGGCCGCTTCTTCCTACACCAAAGCAGCAGAAGTCTACGGTCGCATCGGTCAGGACGAGCTTCGAGCGAATACCCTGTGCAGCCTGGGAGAAATTTACGAACGTGATGGGCAGCACTTGAAGGCCGCTTCTTCCTACACCGAAGCAGCAGAAGTCTACGGTCGCATCGGTCACGACAAGGGTCAAGCGACCGCCCTGTGCAGCCTGGGAGAGCTTCACCAAAGCCAATCGCAGTATGATCACGCTAGATCGTCCTACACAGAAGCTCGAGAAATCTATACACGCATCAACAACAATCACGGTCAAATCAAAGCCTTGTGCGGCTTGAGAGACGTCTATCACCGCCAGTTGTATGCCCTCAACGCCAGGACATCCAATGACAAACCAGGCAACGCCTCTGCCCTTATCGGTCTTGAAGAGGGCCAAGCAAATGCCCTGTGCAGCCTAGGAGGGCTTTATCAAATGTATTCGCAGCGCCGAAAGGCCGCTTCTTCCTACACCGAAGCAGCAGAAATCTACGGTCGCATCGGCCAAGATGAGCGCCGAGCGGGTGTCCTGTGCAGCGCAGGAGAGCTTTATCAGAGTGATCGGGAATACTTGAAGGCCGCTTCTTCCTACACCGAAGCAGCAGAAGTCTACGGTCGCATCAGCCAAGATGAGCGCCGAGCGGGTGTCCTGTGCAGCGCAGGAGAGCTTTACCGAAATGATCGGGAATACTTGAAGGCCGCTTCCTCCTACACCGAAGCAGCAAAAGTCTACGGTTGCATCGGTCAGGACAAGCATCGAGCGAATGTCCTGTGCAGCCTGGGAGAGCTTTACGAATGTGGCGGGCAGCACTTGAAAGCCGCTTCTTCCTACACCGAAGCAGCAGAAGTCTACGGTAGCATCGGCCAGGATAGGCATCGAGCGAATGCCCTGTGCAGCCTGGGAGAGCTTTACGAACGTGGTAGGGAGCACTTGAAGGCCGCTTCTTCCTACACCGAAGCAGCAGAAATCTACGGCCGCATCGGCCAAGACGAGCGTCAAGTGGATGCCCTATGTAGTGCTAGAGAGCTTTACCAAAGACAATGTAAGTATGGCCGAGCGAGATTGTTCAACACCGAAGCAGCAGAAATCTGCAGTCGCATCGGTAATCTCCGCGGTCAATTACAGGCCAACAAGTCCCTGATGTTGTTCCCCCGATCTCGATAATCATGTCAAGGCTTCAGAGTCCTATCTTCCATGCCGCCAAATTTCCATTGCTTCGGTCAGTATCATACCTATCCTAATGAGTTGCACAGTTCCGATGAGCCTCTAACTCCCGAACCTTTATCCATACACCACACCACCCCTCATCCAGACTCCAGGTCCTCCCCCCTCCCCCTTCACCCCCAAGATTCGTATTGACCATCGGTTTGGGCGAGTTCTCACTTCAGGAACCGAAGCTTTTGTATTCCTTTCCTGTGAGGATGATATCCGCTCTTCCGTCGTTGTGGTCATGGCTCTCATTGGCTAGCTTCCGTAGTATGCATCATCTCCTCCAGTTTTTACTCTCTATGGTACCGTTTTCAAGTCTTTCGCATGGACTCTCTTGTCGGATGTAATACCGTACCCGTCGTATCTAGTCCTCTAAGCTCTCTCTGGGCTTGTAGCTAGATAAACCCTACCTGAGGGCAAATGCATCGGTCGGAGATCCTCATTTGCCGGGGTTTGCGGATGGCATACTAGTGGCTAATTGCATTTGCACACTTCTCTGGCTGGGGTGCCAATCTTTCCCTTGATAGGGTGTTGAAAAAAACGGCCCAAATGATAGCTCTTGCGGTACCAAATGCTGTTGATATGCCTTGTGTGAAGGTATTGAGGTAGGTTAGCTGGCTGATCCTGAGCATCGGATGGAGGAACGTCAAGGTGAAGAATAGGCGACGAGAAAAAAGGCAAAAATTGGCACCAAGTTGAAGGACTGAAGACAAGTGAAGAGGAAGATGAACTCTGGCCTGCCGGGCCGATGGAGCTTCCAGCAAGGATCGCGGCTGCAAAACTGGTGTCAGCTACTCTTGAGAGAATGTTCGCTCAATCCGAGAAGAAAGCCTCCACCAAGAATTCATTGACTGAATCCTCTTCCTTCTCACCCACTCCACCTTTAGAACTGTGGCATGATAGCTGGGAATGAATCTAAGCGGGGTATTGATGATATTGCCGACGGCTAAGTGATAAAGCTTCTCCCTAGCGGTCGATCTCATATGACTGTCGAAACCGAGCTGCTGCAGCACAACACTCTGCTTCAAGTTGATTTCGTAAAGGCGATATCAAGGAGAACCGACTTCGAAAGTTCAACTGTTCTGCTTGAACTCCGACGTCATACCGCAAGCCACGTCTGCACTTCAACCTGCTAGAAAATGCGTTTCCGTCTCGAGCATAGCTAAAATTTAGCCTACAGGAAGTTATCCAATATGCAGCTCTCCGAACGCCTAGGACGGGGGGTCAAGTCTACAATACCGAAAGCATCCAACTCGTGGCACAAATACCAGAAGGCATTCAGCCATGTGTATGCTGGTTTACAATCCGTGAATGGGTTGTGGTTGAGATGGGTCACTGGATTAAAGTGTGGGACATCAAAGCTTCCGAAGTGATGGGAAATCGGGATTTCCCTGAAAGCGCTTGCATAATGAGCTATTGGCACCCGGTGAGTGAGAAACTCCGGGCGATTGATTACAATGTACAGCTGATTCGAAGGTCCGACGGGTCAACTGGACATGGTTCTAGATATTTATGTGGAGTCTGATGAAGCCTTTATAGCCACTATATGCAAGAAGGGCCGTGTGACACTAGGGTGGCATCAGAAACCTCCAGCGAGGTATCCGACACGTCTTTGACCGGTAAGCGACAGGGCACCTCCGCGCACCCGGTAAAAGACTGGGTCAAAGACCGGTAAATGACAGGCAAAAGACCGATGAATGATTGGGGTGGTTAGTTACTATATATTGTGTTAAAGGAATGTGATCTATCTTATTTTAAGCCAGGAAGAAACATGAACGGATCTTTTGAACGTGCTGTACTAACGGAATCCTTTAACGACAGAGCTTCGGAGTCTTCTGCTTCGGGGGAGACGATGACTGGCTTACTAGACAATAGGTTGCGGACAACCGCCGACCCAATATCGACCACATCCTCCGCAAGAAACTTGTTTTTCTCCACGTATTCCAATGCGGCGGTGCGCGGCCCATCTAGCCAGGCATCTCCTTGGGGATCCGACGAATCGAACACATATGGTACTGTACAGCTCTTATCTAAACCGATCGTTTACCGGTAGATGACACCCCTATTTTACGACCCCCTGTCAATGACCGGTCAATGACCGGTCAAAGACATGTCATTTACCACCCTGGTAATAACCAGGGTGTCGTTGACGCTACCCGAGCCGTGTCACTATCTGGGACTTGCATCGCAGAAATTCCTGCCTAGTTATTATAGGACCAAATTGGTATCGTGAGTAGAACCTGTCTCTAGGTGCCTCTAGGATCCGTCAAATGTTTAAATCTTTTCATAGTTGCGACGCTCTGCGCAACCCTTGTCTCACCAGAAGAAGATCAGGTTGCTATGACCCTCAGATTCCCTTCTAATATATGCAAGTTAGCGATTGGGAGAATGTCTGGATACTACTCATTCACCTTGGGAACTCAGGGCGGATGAAACTGAAACGGAAACAGGATGGTGGCACGGAGAGCCTGGTGGAAGGAACTGCCATTGGGACACCCGTAAATAGTTTCGTCGGACTCTCAAACGGATCATTTAATACAGTGCATCTAATTTGACTTCAAGTCCTTATATCCCTAATCACACCTTCCCAATCTTCTTAAAGTTACATGCTGTTTCCCCCCTCAACGGACGGTTTTTACGAAGTTCGTTGCAACCTGCGCTTCTCCTTCTCCTCTTCCTCATACAGGAGATCCGCATCACGCATCTTGACTTCAGGCAGGAGTAAAGTGAAACCTGCGCCAGCGATGGAGCAACCAAAGAAGACTGGAGTCAAGTCGGACGATGAGTTAGCTGCGTGTCCAAGGTTGGGGCGAGGAAAGGGGAACGTACTCCAGAGAACGGCTGGGGTGCCAATTTTCTTTGACAGAGTGTTGAACACCAACGCCGATATGATGGCTCCGGCCTTACCGCAAGCTGCTGACGTGCCGTGTGCGAATGCCTTGAAGCGAGTTGGAAAGACTTCGGCTGGGTAGATGTACGTTGTCCTGAGCATCGGAGGAAGAAAGGTGAGTCAAAGAATGTAAGAATGGATAACGAGCGTCAACGCACGAGTTGGCACCAAAGTTGAAGAAGAACTGAAGGAGGGCGAAGAGGACGATGAACGCCGGCTTGCTGAGATGATGGAATCTTCCGGCGAGGATCGCCACTGAAAAGCCGGCGTTAGTTAAATCCGAAGTGAACGTTTCAGCCTACTCACAGAAGAAAGCCTCCATCAAGAAGCCCATCAACTGGATCTTCTTCCGTCCCAACCATTCGACAGTGAGAATCGTAGCGTAATAGCCAGGGACAAATCCCAGCGCGGTGATGATGATGTTACCGACAGCCAAGCGATAGAGCTTCTCCCAAGCAGTCGATCCTGTATGACCGTCGAAGCCAATTTGCTGCAGCACGACGTTCTGGTTCAAGTTGATTCCGTAAAAGGCGATGTCGAGGAGGAACCAGCACATGCATGT
>WSTX01002834.1:0-15551 GCA_019633405.1 Tulasnella sp. 408 | reverse complement strand
AGAGGTGTCGAGAAAAATCCGGCGAAGCGAGCCCGGCTGGCTGCTGAGGCCGCTCAGGCGTCTTCCTTGGACGTCGTTGATAACGATCCTAACAATAGTGCGGAGGCGGCGCCCACCCCAAACCTCCCCTATCCCATCAACGCCGCGCCGGCTCACGACCACCATCCACCCTCACCCACCCTTCCCCCGTCCACCTCCCAAACAGCCTCACACACCGGTGCGGGGGCCGCCTCTAAAGCTATACCCTCCTCAATTAGAAGACAGACTCGTTCTCAAACCCGCAAGTGAGTTTCGGGTTCATCTCCGTTGCTGATTCTAGTCGAGCTAACATTTCTCCCAGACGCGCTGCGGGGTACCACCCCTATGACCAGCCTCTCGCTGCCAATGCCGGCCCCACCATGGCTTTGGACCATAATTCCAGGGTTAACTATAACAGGTACGAGTCCAAATCTCCTGCTGAGTGCCTTCGCCTGAACGGAGTGTTTTTATAGTCAGTTGAAGTCGGCCTCGCAGCCCGAGATCAAAAATACCATCTCTCCGCCACTGCCCATCTTTGCAGCACCCAAACCCGTGGTTGCTGGTCTCCAGGGACTACTAACACACGTTCCAGAGAACCGCCCCGGAAATATCCCTGCGGTGGATGCATACCCCACCCGGCCATCAGCTCCACCCCCCACTCATGCTAGCTTTGTCCCCCGGATACAGCGCTCTCCCTACCTAGAGGGAGTCGGTCCTTCCGCTCTAGACTTCGCATACCCTGGTAACCTCGAGGTCGGTGAGGTCGACCCCAAGGACGTTGCGGGACCTTCCCGGGCAAGCCAACAGCACCCTGGGTGGGATAATCTAACCAACGCAGGGGACATCTGGACGCCTTTGAGTGGAAACCACGGCCACGAAGACCTTAACAATTTGCCATACGGTAACACTATTTCCCCTGCTGCTCTGCTAGCAGCGCCCCATACAACGGCCTTTCCGGGCCATAGTGCAGTGACCCCAACGACTGTGCCACAAGATTTTTGGGCTTACAACGCGCCCGTCTCCCAAAATCCTATTCCCTATGCGCCACCAACGGATGCGGCCCCTTCGCAACCCTATCCTGAACCGGAGAGCGCACCCGCTGGATTCCCTCTCGACTTTGAGTTTTCGTGACTGGATATGCAACTCTGGGGTTAGACTCCTTCTTGATGGATCACCGCCGCTTGGACTTTTTACAACTGCAATGTTTTCTTTCCCAGGTCTCATGTGCCTCGATATGGGACGAGCTCTAGAACTGAACACGCCGCTTCACCCCATTTTGCACTTTCATCATCTCGTGTATATTCTCTTTTCTTCAAAGTTTACCCCATGCAACTCTTTATTCTCTCATGTCGTAGTGCCTATCTCCTCTCGCTCATCAGAGCGACCTCTCGAATCTCTTGTCTGGTGCATTTCTGCTGGGTTACTGTATCATTTGGAAAATGGGTATATAATGACCCTGTCATTTGGCAGTTACAATTCATCATTGATTCATCCTTGATAATGGGGGGGTTTGGTATACTCGGTGCGAGATTCAAGGGGAGCGGAGACGAGGTACCGATCGGAATGTAATGACTCAATTCTTCATCACGAGCCCAAGGCCCAGAGGTTACTAAAGTGGTACAGGGCTGAGAGCTCGAACCCACGCGCGAGACAACAGCTATTTCAAGCCTGAAGGAAGAAGCGCCAAGGCCCTTTAAGTTCGAGGCCTGATTGGAGTGGGTAAGCTTACGTACCTCGCTGCAGCTCCTAATTCGATATCAATTGGTGTAGAACCTTTAAACATTCATAATGATATTTTACGCTCAGGACTTAGTTACGCAGCGGAATGCAACTAGCAGCTACATGGCCTATTTGAGATCAGACCCGGGCTCAGTCATCTAACTAGTCAAAACGGAGGGATCCTCGAGTACGCGCCCCAGCCATTAATCGTTGCATCCTAGTGGCGTTGGGTTCTCGTGATGTATATACACATCAAAACTTTGTCGCTTCCGAGACAGTTCCCTTACGTCTATCAGTGAGATCGTTCTTGCAGGCCGTGGATGCCAGAAGGTCCACCCCAACGCCGACATGTTAGGCCTGTGGGAGTCCCTTGACATTCGTAAAGCTTGCTCTCACGTAAATTACAGGGGGTGCAGCATAATGGAAGATTTCCGCCTCGATTTCCGCGTTTCTATTCAAGAAAGAGGCCGAGAGACAGTTGCGCTCGGCGGTGATCACGCGATGCGAGAGATGACACGTTTTTTTTTTGTAGTTTCCCTTTGTTTTCCAACCTTCAGGCCAGCGAACATCACCCTACACAATCTCCACATTTCTGATACCTTCTTTTTGCTTTCCGTCCGGTAATAATGCTTTATCCACCTATCCAATAGGGTGCTGTTATCCGGGGGATTGAAGTTTCGCTGAGGATGGTGGCTAGCCTACACTGGGCCTAGAAGCGATGAGCGAGTAATGACCAAGGTCAGATGCAATGGTGGCGGTATGAGCGACGGTTCATCTTGAAGAAATGGTGGTAAATATACTTTGATACGGGCACTAAACGATGTCAGGTCGTCACCGAGGACCCCGTGTGATCTTGAGAACAGGAACCGGAGCGACGAGAAGGTCCTGCCATTCTAATCGAGCGGCGACGTGATCGAATAATAGGGGGCGTCAGAGCTTATCTGTGATGTCAAATGGCGGTTTATCCGACTCGGCACCAAACATGCAGACACTCGGCGGAAGGGCATTTTCTATATTCCATATTTGCTGCCACCATTTTGTGTCGATTTTGCTTCTGGAGGAGCTATGGCGGATGAGTTGGGATCTCATGGAGTGGCTGAATCCGATAGCTATCAGTCGATAACACCCACACTAGTGCGCCATAAGGATAGGTCGTCGCGAGAATATAGAATCCCGAGATAGACCCCGAACAAAATGTCCACATTAGACCCTCAAACCTTAGCTGTGTCTGACACTCACGTCCCATAGCGGGCGACTTCCGCCTATCTCGTTTCCTTGGCTGAATCGAGTAGTTGGTCATGACCATCCAATCGTAAAGTTGGAAACTTTATCCCGACGCGTGGGGAACCCATCTTAGAAGCGGGTGCGTCGGCGATGGTTCCTCAGGTACGCCATTTGGGCGCTCGGCCCTCCAAAAGAACGAGACCCAACGTCCTGTGACGACTTCTGAGTGCTACGTACCATACCATACCGTCGGCATGGTAGGGATTTCGGGAAAGCAAAATACTTGCTCTGAGCCATGGACAGCCGCTTACCCTAGATTAGATAAAGTCAGTATTAACGCAGTATCACAGGGCCCATTATTTGGCATGAGGTAATCGTTGTTTCTTGGGCAACTGGTTGCAGCTCCAAAGAGCGATACAGACGTGCAATGTTACTCCGGAGGGCCCAAAATATTGCCTGAAAAACAAACAGGAGTGCCAATCTTCAGAGAACAGTAAGGTCGCCAAATGAGCTTGCAATACCACCGTGTTCAAGAGCCAGGTTAAGGGGCGGACTTCTTGATGGAGGCTGGCGGGCGGCTTGACCGTTCACCGACCCCCCGGCCCGTTGTCGGGTGGTTTGGCTCGAAGGAGACGTCCTAGTCCTCGAGTGTGGAATGGACTCGGACGCGAGTCCGTAGGAGTCTCGGCATTGCTGAACCGAACTCTAGAATTCGAAGACCACTCCCACCAAAGTTCCAATCGCGCGTGCCAATCATAAACGTTTGACCCTGAGCGCTGTTCCTGCGGCGTTTCCTAGGCTTCCAGGACGGCTCCGAAAGAATCTCAAAAAAAAAGCAGAACCATGCGGACTGTGGTGGGTCCAGGCTGTATGTTGCGGAGATTATACTGTCGGAGGTACTGACAAGCCTACGGACGTGGTGGGCGAAAGGACCACTCCCACAGGATCCCCCCCCCAGCCTTAGCATTCGATGACCGTAAAATTTGTGGATTGAGACGTTATACGTACCCAGATCCTCGAGCTCTAGCATGAGGGCACCTTGTATCTCATTCCAGAGCTCGGGACCAAGCCAATTCTGAAGATGCCCGCGGGCCCATCCATCCCTCGCATCGGTGTATTTGGGGCCCCTATGCGAACGAGTGTGTACTTGGCAACATGGGTGGCCACTTTTGGTCGGAGATTGTGCGTTTTCCGAGCTGAGGAAGGGAAAACGGGGTCCTCTCGAGAAGGGCTTCTCGAGTGGCTGGGAGATCTCGAAGCTTCGCAGCCTAATCTACCTTTATTTGGAATATGGTGTGGTCGAATAGAACGAATTCATTTCTGTGTAGTCAGTAATCAGAATCCGAGCTCTGCGCGCCGTTTTGACTCTCCCCACAGGCTTGACACGTAAATGGGCGGGATGGGTGTCCAACCAATACAGGTGGGTTTCCTTCACCCTTTTCCGTCGTCGGTCGTGGTAAGAGAATACAATATCGGAATCGTCGGTGGGGGGCTCGGGTCGTACTGTATATTTCCATTCATTATATGATATTATCATCATTACTCCTTCATTCAGAAACTTTAACGCCATTCCCCGTGTTGGCCGCTTGAGCGAGCTTCTCGGATATAAGCCCTTAATCTCCGGGGGTTTGTGTGTGACGGGATTTCAATTCAAGCTACCCTTGGACCTTCACCACGCCATGACTGCACTCTTCAAGACTTTCTATTCGGATGGAAGGTTTCTAAATTCCAGCATCTCCACTCTATGTGCCCACCGGTCCCACGGGTAGCATCCACCTGTCGTCTACGAATGAAGCTAACGAGGCGCAAAGTACTCCCTACCACGGGATTCCACCATGCAGAAAAGGTCCCTCAACATTGGCTCCTCCGTATGGTCGGCGGAGTCTCTCTCACCGTGCCGATTGGCCAACGCTCGCTCGTCTGCCACGTATGTGTTTCGTTATATTTTCTGAAAGAATCCGGATTGCGGATTCTTTCTGAGCTCTTGTCCGCCCGCCTCCTAACTCCTCACTTCTGTTGAAAGCCAGCAGACCTGGAACTCGGTCGTGATCCGCTTACCACAAGACCTTGGGGACCGTACCAATCCTTTTCGCCTTGTCAAGATCAGGATGCCCAGCTTTCTAGCGCCCATGTTTCGCGAACCCTTCCCATCCGCATATCCTTTCCCTTTCGGCCTCCATGTGCCTCACTGGAGACCAGACCTTCTTCAGCGATGCCCCAACATCTTCCCTTCGTGAAGCATATGCCGAGGACGATAATCAAACGTTCCACAGACACTCCTGCAATCCGCGGTGGCCAGTCATCGAATTACTATGCAAAGCCGTCTGTTCGTCGCTGGGCAGGTTAGCAATCCTAGGAGCCTTTACGCCGTTTCGTGGGTCTCTCTCTATTCTCCTTATCCCTCACCGATCTCTCTGACAACTCCTTTCTGGATCCCCCCGCTTAGCCACATCGAGAGCCTCAGCCCGCCGAGAAGCTCACGCTTAATACTGGCTAGAATCTTATCCCGGGAACTCGGCGACCCGAAACAGGGCAAGTCAACGCCAATGACGCCTCAATGATCTGGGTCGGGGAACCCGGTATTTCGATCACGCACCTTTTCAACGTTACGGTCGGCACCATCACTCTCGGGAACGGTACACTTTTTTGCCTCGCAGTAAGAGAACAACTCCTCATCGTTACGATTCGCAACCTTGTCATCACCGCGCAGTTACGTTGACCCGACGGAGGGGAGTCGTGCTTTTGCTCCCTTCATCGAATCACAAGGATTCCAGCACCTTTCGACCGACGACTAGATTCGGCTGTCACGTCCCAAAACTCTGGGTCCTTTGCCACGGGCCTCAGTTCTTAGGATCGGGCAGGTAAAAATAGCGTGGGTTCCCACCGACGTTCTGCTGGAAATCCATGAACAATAATTTGCTCCAAGACGATCCGAACGATGGTGAACAACATTTTGCTCTTGGCCTAAGATAAATGCTGACTCTCTACGACCCACAAAGCTGCCAGCCTTTCCGGTTCGACAATCCTCGCTACTGGTCGATCCCCCGCAACTGGCTCACAGCTATTCACGATCTTACAACTACCGTTAAACCCCTACCCTCACCCCCCACCCGTCCTTCCTTTTTACAACCCTCTAACCATCCAGGCCTCTTTCTCATCTACCCCATCCACTCATCACGAGCTCCGCGAACCAAATTCAGCGCTAAGGCTGAGACCAGTCATCATCACGATATGTTCCATCGAAAATTTACCCGACACACGGTCGGAGATATCGAAGCGGGGTCTGCTCTCTGGAAGCGGATCCAGTAAGTCCAGTGCACTTCCGCTCTGTCCTACTGGTTCACTCTTGGCTGACGTTGCCCACGTCAGCGCCGTGCTCAACGCTAGTGCCAACGGGTACCTGACTACCAGGGAAGTAATGAGGGACATTCGGCGATACTTTCCTGAGCAGCCCTTCACCAAGGTGCGCATACTGCTCTGGATCTGGGGTCACCCACTGATAAGGTTATCTCCTAGACGAACGTCAGCTATTCCTTATCCCACTCGCAAGACTTTCAGCAGGTTGGAGTCGGAGGTAGGGGTTGTCGTCCGTGGACACTTACCGGGAAGTCCGATGGTGTCACAAGGAAGGGTGTGACGACCGTCTCTCGCGGTCCTATGACGTTCGTTCGGAAGTTCACCGACCTCACGGTCGATTATCTCGACTCCAAGCCTGGAAAGATTGCTGTATGGGAGACATGCCAGTACGTCCAACTCGCTTGCATTTCCTATTGGGTGATTCAAACGGGGTTAACATCATCTATAATGCCAGCGCGGTTCTCAACGCTAGCGACAAAGGATGCCTCTCTACAAAGGATATCGCGGAAGGCCTTCGCTCGTACTGGCCCCGGAGGACGATAAACAGAGTGCGTATCACTACTCATGGTTCGAAGCTCAGCTTGTCATAACGAAATTTCTATTCGCTAGAACACCCTCAACCACACCTTGTCCCGGTCAAACGACTTCAAGCAGGTGTACCTTGAGGGAAAGGCCCCCGGGCTATGGGTCCTCACCGGAAAGGCTGAGGGGGTCAACCGGACCAACGCCATTCGGGCGTTGGAACCCTGCGGGACAACTGGGATAATTTTTGCCGGCGACAACAGCGACGACAGTGACGACGACGAGGAGCTTGCCACCCTGAGAGATACACCCCCTACGGCAGAGCTACCTTATCCAAGTAAAACAGAGGAGATTGAAGCTCAATACTCTCCTGACCCCACTTTTTCATCGCCAACGTTGTCACCGTCCCTGCCCGCGAGCACACAGACCACTTTCGCCTCTCTGCCTCACTCGGGTGGAGCGGTTTACTATCCTCGATTCATAAGCGGGTATGTGGCAGCTGGATCTCTCTTGCTCTTCCGAGTTAACGGCGTCGCCTTTGTTGTAGAACCACGGCAAGTTATCAATTCTACCCAGTCCTTGAGAATGCAGAACCGCACGAAAATCCTCATCTCGAAAGGTTCGAGCTCGAGTTCCTCGTTGAGCCTCTTTAGTCTGACGACAAAATAACATAGCCACTTCAAGACTGTGCACTCCCAGGAAATGGCGAGCCCTACTTATCCCGGCAACTACACCAGCGAAAACGTATTCGCCGCCAGGCTCGATGCCCTCTCGGGATACTTTGGGTCTTCCCCACCCCCATATTCCGTGTCAAATGAACCCATGTCGTCCAACACTTCCTCCATCCCAAACTTAACTCGGCCCAACGTCTTCCTTTGGAACCCGAACAACGTTGAACCTTACCCACCAAGCATCCCTTATCTGGAGGACTTAGGTTTCGGACCCCAAAATGATATTGGGTCGTTCAGCGGAGGGACAATCTCAACGTCCATTCCGGATGACGACTTCGTTCAGGAGCATAGGTTTGGGGAGTACCTGGGAGGATGGTTACCCGACACCAACATCCCGCTGCCCTCGTACTCGACCACAGTGACGAGCCAACAGGGAGTTCCCAACGCGCACCATTTGCCTGCGTACCCGACCTACATGAAGCCGGTGCAGTGGGGGCTATGATTTCAATGAAGTGTTTGGGACCTGTAACGCCCACGAACAACCTAGGCCAATACGGTGGTCACCAGGTCCGGACTTCTGTTTGGTGAGACCTACTCTTACCTTGTTTCTTGAAAACTCGCCTGGTTCTGGCAACCGGCTTAACATGTCACGACGTTCTTCATGTCTGCTACGATGTTCGAATAAAAGTGAATTGGAATATTTGATTTATTATGTACGCGGTGGGACCAGGATGGGCCTTGTGTGTGTTTAAACTTTGGCAGACACCGCGCAGAACGATTGCAGTCCGGATAACTGGTCCTCCAGTTTAAGATATTTCTATGACCATAGGAAAACTCATTTACGGGTTCAACAAGGGAGAGTTATCTACAGATGGGCTCCAGTAGCAGCACGGCGAAGAACTTGAATATCGCAAGGTCAGAACCGCGAAAGGAAGATAGTTAGCGAGATGAAAAGGCGCTGCAACTAAATACTTTGACGACTAGCTAAACCTATGCGCATCCATTGTCCGGGCCCGCGAGAAAAATAGGAATCAATAAGACGAGAGCATGAGAAGTAAGCCGGCTACGAGCGGTCATAGCAGTAAATGAGAAGGAGAATTTGAACTATAACTCTGAGGGTCAGTATGGACCATGGGCCTGCATCTCCTTTCTGGGTTCACCGACCGTCTCCATAGGTTCAATGAGCTCCGAAGCTGTTTGAATCTAACCTTGGGAGCTGAGGGTCTCATTAATAGAGAGAGCTAGAGAGGCGTATCGTTCCACCCACCGTTCCCGTCCGAATTGCAAGTCTCCAGATGGTGCCTACATGCGTGACTTGGTTTTCAAATACAAAATGGACGGTCAATAATACCCAGAATAGAAGTAGTGACCGGTCATTCTTATCTGCAATCGAGCTAAAGATAGTCTACTGGAAAAGGGGTGGTTGGAGTGCGAATAATTAGGTCGATATAGTGGTCGTCGGTTGCCATGCGTTGGTATTGATTGTGCATGTCAAAGTATTCTTTTATTTCAAGATCTGCTCTCGAATACTTTGTATATTTCTCGGTGGCTCTGAGCGATGTTAGACAGGATTAGGTTTGGGGTTTGTTTTATTTTTTGTTTTGCTGCCTTATTTACATGCCCTTTTATGTCGACGTATAGGTGACCCGATACCCACAATATTGCCACAGTGTGATTTTGTAATTATCTAGGAAAGTAAGCATTGATTTAAGAAGATTGGTCACCTCATCCCTTCTATTAGATCGATCAATAACACGTCTACAGCACTGTCGATGTTGTCAGGAAGGAATGAAGGTATCGGACGGTTGGACGGCCTTCCTCGTACACTTAAGAACGTGAGCAGCACCTAGCTGGAGTTTGTAGCTCCGCATCGTATACCCTGGTTTGTTGTCCTCAGCCGACTGCCGGCTCTCTCTCCATCTTCATTGCCGCAGGAATATAGTGGACCTCCCTCTCCAGCTCTAGTTACCTCTTTAACCGTAGGAAGCTAATACTTGGCGTAGATGAGCGGTTTCCGAAGGTCGGCACAAACCTTCTGTGCACGTTCATGGTGTTTTCGCGCTGCTGCGGCATTTTGTGTGTCTCAAGATTTCGATCTCGCGGGGAATTTCGATTCCAGTCCTTTATGCCAGAGTCGAGGATGGAAAGTTGTCAGGGCGGTTTTCGATGAGAATAGATGCGTTCCCCGCTTGGGTGGTTGGTAAGTGGTTGGGCAGCGCAACGGAGGTTGCGTGCTAGCTCCGTTAAGCCGACTCGCTCGACATCCTCCACATAATGCGGTTGCGAACGGCCAGTGCCCGCATGCCTGCTATCCCTAGACGTCTCAAAGTACCTATCAAGGGCAGTCTTAGGACTGTTAACTAGCTAAAGATGTAATCATTAGGATGAACTAATCGACGTTCTTTCAGCGGAGACGTCGGACTTAACCTCGGTGCTACCCCATCTTGATAAGACGTCATGCCGTGGCGCACACGAGGCTCCTGGGAAGATCGTCCAACATTTTGTTCTCCAACCAAAGAGACGGGAGACGGCCAACATGGTAATGACCAACATTTTGTTTTAACGACAGACAAATGCTGACGGCCGACAGATATATAAAGTCTCATCTGAGAACGTATTATTTGATATCAGTCCAGCTCCGACCAAGCCCAGCACTCCTCATCCTGTAGAACGGGCTCGCGAACCTCAGACATTCAACGATCGTCAGTAACTCTCTTAGTCTTTATAAGTCCGACTTATAACAGCTTTGCGGATATTGATCCTATCCCTTGGACCTCAGTGCGACCTCGATGCACTTCAGTACCCGCAGTAAACTCAAGCCCAAAGTCAAAAGTTCTTGCACGTCGGGGATGTCCTCTGAACAAAGTCCCGAGATCTCATTCGATCAGATCCAAAGTCTCCAGCCTCATAGCTCCCCTATCTGGAAAGTAATACAGTGGGTCAAATGTCCTTCCACCCGCTACTTAGCGAGCCAGGTTTGACCGATACCGATCCTGTCAGTGCTGTTCTTAACAGTACCCCAGAAGGGTGCCTCAGCACGAAGGAAGTCGAGGACGCCATTCGCATGGTCTGTCCTAAGGGCGGTTCTGCTAGGGTAGGTAGATCATCGTGCGGTTTGAGACCAGTCCATGACACACCACCTTTCTTCATTCGCTAGGCTATCCTCGATCATACGTTATCGCACTCGAATGTTCGGGCGCGGGTAAAATCGGAAGGGCACATCTTCGCCCGATGGTCTCTCACCAGGGGGTGTGACGGCAACGAAAACGGTCGGAAAACCGCTGGTCATACTTTATCTACATACATTCGAAAATATATCGGGCGCAGGCTTGAAATTCTTCGTTCAGGGTCAACTATCTTGAAGTTAATCGAGTAAGTCCAGTGTGATCGTGCTCTATACTTGGCACCCAGTTTTGACTATGCCGGTGATGTCAGTGCTGCTCTCGACACCAATCCAGAGAGAAGCTACACCGCACAAGAATCTAACGATTCCATTTCTTCTTGCCATCCGGAGAGGGAGATTCGGAATGTAGGCACCATTGTTCTTAATTCCGAACTTAATTAATTATGGTCCACTCCTGCTATGCGTTAGAACTCTTTGAGCTGCATTCTGACAGACAAGTCCGATGACGTGTTCCTCGATTCAAAGACTCGCACCCATCCAACCCAAGCAACAGAGCTCAGCAGGACACTCAGCACACATCCTGCAAGCGACCTTATTGCTATCGACAGAGGTACACCACCAGCGGCAAACCTTCCTTACCCCATTAAAACGGAGGAGATAGAAGCGCAATACTCCCCTGATCTTACTCTCTCATTGCCATGTTTGCCACCAACACCCCCCACAAGCGTAGAATGCACCCTTAGTCCTTCTTCTCGCTTGTATAGAGCAGCCAGACATTCTCGACTTCTCGCAAGGTAAGCTGCACTTGGCCACCCACTTCTTAACGGTGAAAGTCGAACGTAATGGAACGCTGAGCCGTCTCTTCCAGCCTTATCGACGTCGAGTTAAGCGCTCCGTTCAATGCGCTCCACCGGGTGCTTAACCCTTCCGCAACCCCATCTACTCCAAAAAATCCCTCATCGTGCAACATTTCCTTCGTTCCAGACCCCACTCCGGCAAGCGTCACCCCTCGGCACTCCAACATTGCTACTGTGGGCGGACTTGGGTTAGCAGCGTGCATGGTGGGAGACCACCATCAGCGAAAGCGACAGCCAGGAGGCCGCTCTTTCCTCAACAACGAAAGAAGAACTGGTACTTCTCCGAGCGTGTCACGTAGTGGCCCGCAATCTCTCTTTGGAGCGTGCGCACCCCACTAAGGGAGCTGTGATCGCAGGCGAGTAAAGGGGGACGTGACCTCCTTCGAGGAAAGTCGGACAGATCTTAAAGTCACCGCGCTAGGCTTCCCTTCGACACCTTCGGCTGTTACGGAACGTAGTTCTCTGAGTGTTACATTGTTGATTAGAGAGATTCTGTTTAATTTGCCAATAATCAAATTCTTCAGGTCCTTGACACGATCCCACCCACTCCGGTTGACGGGACTTCTCCCCTCCCCCTCCCTTCCCATTCCTTCCATGCGACCGGCTGTCATCATCACACGCCCGCCCTTTCCCCAACAGCGCCCCTACTCCCCGTCATGGCGCTCCCGTTGTTCCTACTCTTTCACGTTTCGGCGCCGTTTCCTCTCCTAAGCCGGAAAGACTCGGTTATCCAGGCCGATTTCGATTGCTAATTCCAAGTCCAATCGGTATTTTAGGGTGCTCTTCTACTTGCGGCTCTTTTACTGCTAGAATTGATCCCTCGGGAAAGGTCAAACTCGGGGGCCACTTGAGCTCCTTGCTCAAGCCAGTCTCTGTACATTGCTGACCAACCACGATGTAGGTAGACGGGCAAAACTGAGAAATGCCAATTCTCTGACCTCCTCCGCGCTCATACTTGTGAAAATTGGTACCAGGGTTTGACCCGAGCAGTGCAGCACTCCTGGCCTGAGCTTGCTAACGTTTGGGTTTCAATCTGATGATGCTGTCAATAACCTTATCAACCGCGCGCAAAGTATCCTCTCATTTCCTGCCTTCCACGAGTAAGGGTATTAAGATCACGATTATTGGTTGCTGGCTCGATCAATGCTCTCATTACTAAAGGCATGATAATTCCGCAGTCTGTTTGACGCGTTTCCTTGCTGCCCAGACGGAACTTATGTCCTTCTCTGACTGGCATCTTGTCGTTCTCTACAATCAGCCCCTTCCCTCGAAGTTTGTCCGCAGGGATATGATTCTACCTTGTTCTACGATATCCCCATGAAGTTTAGAGGTTATAGCAAAAGCAAGCTATTCCGGGGTACAAGGATGCCACATCGAGCATTACTAATAAGTATCGATGTTCTTCTGCCGGTTGATGACCCCTTCATCAAGCCGATTAAGCCGGTGTGTTTACTTTGCATCTGCCCTCGGCTGCTTGAGACGGTGAGTTGTCGGGCTTCTTCCAATGAGAATGATGAACCTGTTGTCGGATACAAATTCCTGATTCATATCTTGACGCCTGTAACGACCTATCCGACAAGCAGACTTGCATTCTGATATCTCTCTCTCACAGCGCGCAGAACATCACGAGAGAATTTTGCTGGAATCTCTGCAAAAACCTTGCTTGACCTGCCTTGTCAGGCATGTAGAGGTGCGTTTTCGCTGGATTTTTCACTCCAAAAAACCTCGCTGTGCGTTCTGTGTCTTCCACATCAACAAATCTTAGTGACATTTAGATAAAGCGTCATTGCCACCGTATTTTATACCGTTCACCAGCCGAGGCAAGGCCCATGACGGGAAAATTCACCCAGCATTAGGCCCTAGGAGGAGTCCCGTGTTAGATGCATGGATTTATCATTCTGGTTATAGAAGGAGAGAGAAAAGTGGGCAAGGCCGGTATGTCGAACATGGCGGGCTCTAGCTCCGCTACACTAACGTCGGTGTATGGCACTCCGCCAGCATACCAATTAAGAAAGGACTATTCTGATCGGATTTTCCGTGAGAGTTACGAAGAGATATAGAATTATCACGGTGGGGTCAACATACATTTGTGGTGATGGTTGCGCTACTATGATTGTCTCCGACTCCCCATATGTTCCGGGTGACGGCCATACGATGGTCCTACTCAATGGCATAATACAAAGATGGGGAATGTCGCTTGGTCTACAAAGTACAATGAATGCGGTAGCCTTTGTCTCGGTGTGTGAGGGTAAACAGTGTACCGGTTCATAACGGCCCTGACGACTCCGGCTGAGCGTGAGGGCGAGCACACCCAAAGCACCCTTCCTTACCGGTTGGTACTCATAGGGAAATGGCCTGTGGATTAATAGAGGAGGCTGAAGTCGAGCACAAAGGTGAGGGCAGTGGAAGAGGACGGTTTGGGAGCGGACTAGCCCGGAGTCACTCTGCTATATCCGCATCTGCTGCGCGCAGATCCAACCTCCGCGCCTGACCCTCACAGAATAGTCAAGTGGCCTCGTACAGCTGATTTTAGCATGACGTAACTATTACTCTGCAGTGTAATCGTAAACTAGTGCTAGGCCATCCTACAATTCGAAAGTCAAAAATCGTCCGAAAGGCTCACTTCCACTGCCTGAGTGGCAAGGGAAGGTTGGAGGCTGCGAAACCCCCCTCAAGCGGCCCACCACAGAAACGGTAGAAGCAATCACGCAATTTTGCATCCTCGAGCGAATTCAGTTTGGTGTACCGACTGCCAAGGGTAACGCCGACTCGGTGCATGGGGATCCTATAGCTAATCACGGGGCACCGTTGCTGTGACGGAAGATCATCTGTCTATTGGGTTGAAATGCTGTCAGCCCCCGGCCCCTTCTTTGGCATTAGTCTGCGCAACGAATACACACAAACATGCTGTCAGTGCAGTGCAGTAGCCCATCCAGCAAGAGATTTAGACTGATATATTGCAAAGAGCTGAGACGAGGCGGAACTGAGAGCAAAATTGGAAGACTGAGCTCATGTCTGCCGGGTTCAACCTAAGGAAGCATCCTGGACGCGACCGTCCATTTCCAAAGCCGGAACGAAGAGCCATTTGTTGAAGAAGCTCAAATTCAATCCACAAATATATTCCAGAAGTCCAAGAATGTGCCAAAATGGAAACAATACAGTAGGGGCCCTACCCGTCAAGGGAGGACACAGAACTAAACAAGAAGAAATCGTGCTAAAACGTAATGCCAGCACTAACCCGGACCAAAACCCCACCAAGAAGCAGAAAACCCAGAGGAATCGAACGAAAGTCCAGCCGCGGTGACGTCCCGCTCGGCCCGAGGCTGATCGAAGGTGGCCACGACCCCACGTGCTCCATTGCTGTCGAGGGGAGCGTCATACGGAATGTGCACCCCAGAGTACATATTGCTGGTCGGCATATGGGACCCAGGAGGCACAGCCCGCCAACTCGTTGCTGGGGCAAAGGATACCGATTCTTGCGCCGCGGTTGGGTTCATCGCTCGCGGCTCCTGCCGCGCACCTTGCTGGACTGCCTCCAGCAAGAACAAAGTGCGGGCGTTTTCTTCTTCGGACGGTCGTATGGGACTTGAAAGGACATCCGTAGTGGGTACGAGGTCTCCTAGGTGCGTAGTATGTGGTTGATAGGGAGCGGCGGCGTTCGGGTCCCAACTTGCGATAGCCAGGTCCGGCGAGGGGGAGGCATCGAGGAGCACATGATCGTCTGAAGGGACGCTTGACAGTGAAAGGGGGCTCTGGGAAACGAGGAGGGCATTCGAGGGGCGACACTCTGCATGGGGGAAATCGTTGGGAGGAGCCGGGCTCGTCATGTTGGGCGGAGGCAAGAGTGCACCAAGTTGACTGTGGAAGACTCCTGTCAGATAGATCCAGACCAACAAAAAGTCGAACGAAGTCCTTACACCCCAAGCTCAACATCTTTGCATGTTTGCGCGTTCTCCATGATTGGATAAGGCTGATACCTTGGAGGGATTCACAGGAAAGGCGGCGAAGTTAGACTCGACTGACGTCGTGGAAAAGGGGTCGAATTTGACTAGAGCTTAC